>BMAV01022390.1:333666-354789 GCA_019973955.1 Trichonephila inaurata madagascariensis
TCTTCTCATTTCTCGGGTGCTCTTTGATCCCGTCTGCTGCCTGATGTGTAGGGTCTGTAGTTTTCTCTTCGGCTGTTCCTGGCTTGATTTGACTTCACTCCATTGGCCGGTCGGGATTCCTGGTCGTGTTTCTTGCATGGTCTAAGGTTATATTTTTCTGTATCTTGAACCACTACTCCTTCCTTTCGGTTCCTCTTCCTACTTATATAAATATTAATATTTGATGACAATGGTCTTTTTTTTACGGATTTTATGTTCTACACGTTTTTGTAATTTTCTTTGTGGTCCACTTGACCAAGATCCATGCGATCGTATATATCCAAATCTTTTCTGGCGTTTTCTTTTAATTTTTGTTTTATTACTGAAAAAAGAGCTAGGTAGTGATATGATAAGTGGTCCGCGCTTATCGGCCCTATCTGTGTGTTTCTCACGTTGATTTGACTTAAGATTTATCCCTTTTTCCTCTAACTCACGCTTTACATCAGACCCTTTCTTCTTACCATATTGCAACTCATTTGATCTTCGTTGTACGTTTTCCAAATTACTCGTTTCCTGACGTGAACTAATGTTAACCGAGCTACCTGTTCCTATCTCAATCTCGTCACATTTTCTATGACGATATATTCTCACTTGATCAAAATTGACGGTTAACCTTTTTCCTGACCTCCATATTATAACATTATTATTATTTCTTACTTCTAACACCCTATACGGACCTTCAAATTTTTGTTTAAACTTAGCGCAAATTTTATTGGCTGCTGAACTTAAAGGGTGTGTTTCTAACAAGACCCAGTCATTCACCTTAATTTGTACATCACGCCTGCGTTTATTATAATATTTCTCCCATCTTTCATGTTTAGTTTTTGTGTTTCGTCTAGCTTCATCAAACAATTTTTCAATATCTCCTACTGCAAACTCAGTTCCGTCCGAAACCATGACTAATTTTTGAAATGGGGTAATCAACTTTCGACCTAAAAATAATTCTGCAGGGGTTTTTCCCGTCATTTCATTTACTGCTGTACGAATAGCGTAAGCAAACTCGCGTAAGAATTGGTCCCATGTATCGTGTTGATCATGTACATAATTTGTAATCATTTGCACCAGATCGCGATTTACGCGTTCGGTTCTATTTGCCTGAGGTCTATATACAACAGTCTTCATCTGCCTTATGCCTAATCTTTCACTTAAAAGTTCAAAAATTTCGGATATAAATTGGGGACCGTTATCACTTATTAATTTTATTCGAGCTCCAAAACGCGATATAAAATTATCAAAAAAAAATATCCACTATTACACGAGCCGAGGCCTTTTTAAGAGGTATGATTTCAGCCCATTTGCTAAAATGATCGGTAATTACTAATACTATCGATTACGTCTCACTGTCGATGTAGGATACGGACCTAACAAATCTAACGGAACTATCTCATTTGGATAATTTGATACAATCGGATTTTATCGACCAGCTGGTAACGCTTTTTTATAATTATTAACTTAGCACATATGGCATGTAGAGACATATTGATCAATAAATTTTCTCATATACGAGAAATAACAAACGTCCCTTATTTTATGATAAGTTTTTAATCGGCCAAAATGACCTGCTATGGGCTTTTTTAAAGACTTTGGAATCAGGTGCTGTCCTCGTCACTTGACCATGCTTCAAAATTACGAGGTCCGTCGCTAAAAGCCCTCGTGTAGCTGAACAGTGCGACGTCAATATTTACTCCCTCACTCATTCACCTATGCTTATAAAATGTGTGAATGGTGTGTTTACAATATAATCTATAACTTGGACAGTTGCTGCTTGTACATCCACAAGAGTTGGTCTCATTTCATACTGACAATCTTGTACATTAGCGCATTCTGAATTGCGTTATTTATTTTAAATTCAAATAACTTGTATTTATGTGCATACTTACATTCTTCTCACTCTTACATGATGTTGCGTTTTCTCTTTCAGGCAATGTCTATAACATAATTGAATCTAGATTTTAGAATTATAGGAATTATTAACAGACGTTATATATATATAAATAAGTTACTAAAAATGATATTAAAGGGAATAATATATATATATATATATAATTCCCTTTAATATCATTTTTAGTAACTTATTAACAATCGTCCATTCCTTCAGGACCCGCATTTAATTATTTAACTGGCCCACCAGCACATTATCTGGTTTTGATTGTAATCGAATTGTAAGATTGCATCAGAAACTATCGAGCGGTAGTTTATGACCAATCATAGCTTCTCTTAGGAAAAAGTCACGCAACCTTCACCGCCTAGAATAAATAGGGAGAGTTATTTGTATATCTCTCTGTCTTCTTGCTTTCGTTCTGTAAATAGCTGCAACCCCTTTTTGTCTCTGACCTGCTTTCTGTGATATCTTAACTCTAAATGTAATCCAGTAGTTTTTGCATATGTGTGTATGATCGTCAAATAAAGTGGAATACCCAAATAATAGGATAATGCTTCATCTATTCAACAACTCAAGAACATATCACATAATCATGAAGTAAAAGCACTGCCCGCCACCATTACATATATATATACATACGTGTACCGTCATTTTATGTTGCTTTATAGCTCTAATTTGTGTAAAAGTTTGGCATTTCACTTTTTGTTGAAGAAATAAAAGTATTTCGTGCAGGTTCATTAATTATAAATTTGATTCGGTGTATGATAAATTAAACTATCGATACCTTTAAAGAAATTAGATGAGATGGCGTTTAAAAGGGCTTGGAAATGTGGTACGTCACAGATGTTGTAGCTCATAATCGACCTGTATCACACTAAAAACAAAATCTTCATATTTGAACTGATTCTTCTCAGCCATTAGACCATACGGTGTGACACACACACATTGAGACGGTTAACAAAATCATTTTATGACAACCCATTATCATCTATCTAACCTATCGTCACTTTAACAAATCGCATGAACGACTTCTAGACTCTAGTAAATATTGTCAACGAAATTGCAGACAACTATTAAAGATCAACAATCAGGCACAAAACGTACTCACGAATCTGCAAAAACTTTGTTTTTTTTTACATATTTTCTCGCGCTCTTATATAAGTGTCCATTAGCTTTCCGTGTTATTTAAAATAAAAAATATGACTATCGGTTTCTTAAATTTTTTTTAAAATTTGTTACTGTCGTTTATATAGACAGTGAATTGTATTACCAATTTTTAGTGAGGGGCTTCGAAAAATATATACTTTAACATTTGTAGGCCAGTGTATGAGAGTAGTACTTGTGAATATATCTAGTGGATATGTGTATGAGTGTAGACAGAAAGCCTGCTTCTGCACGATATATTTATAAATACGTTTCCAATATTAGCGTGCTTTTATTTGGCGAATATTTTGTACATCCCAGTTCACTTCGATCATGTAAAAAATTGTCACATATCTGATTTTATTTGTACTATCAGAGATATATATATATATTATTTCACTGAATTTGATTAGAAGCTGATAATATGATTCTAATCTTAATAGAAGTGGCAGGTGTAAGATTTTAATCAATTTTATTAAAATCATTTTACTAGGCTGCAATGAAAAAGTCAAAGTTCAATCCAGAGAAAAGAGGTATAAGTAGTTACGGGAGAATCTATAATATATGAAATCGTGAGATATAAATTAGATGAGTTAGATCAGTGATCCGCAACCCCCGGTCTGCAGACCTGTACCGGTCCGTGGATCAAATGGTGCTGGGCCGCCTAAAGAACATTAAACTATTACCATTTTATTTAAAGTGGTGCATTTCTCTGGGATTTGCGCAACCTTCCACAGAAATCACTTTATATTCCACGTTAAATCACTTTTATTCATTTGGGTGTAACTATATTTTATTCTGAAGGCATATTTAAATGTAACTAAATTAAAATTGTTAAATCAAAACAATCTAAAATATAAACAATCAACGTGTCCCACCCTCTGCTGGCCGCGGTAAAATTATCAAACGTTGACCGGTCCTCAGCGATAAAAAGGTTGCGGAGCACTGAGAGATTAGTATTTGATCTTAAGCAGGGACGTCTTAAGGCATGGGCCTACTGGGCCCAGGTCCAGGGGTCTCGACCACAATTCAGGCCTTGCCTTGTTCTCGACTCAACCTTAATGAGATCATCTCGAATAATTCCAACGGTCCAATGTTATTTCCGGTTTTATTCTCCGAAAAACTGGAAATTTTGGCCGATATATCAACTGGCAACAGGTGATGACCATCGTCACTTAATGACCTAGGCCTACCACCATACACCATCATTACTCATGCAAGCAGAAGGCGGTGGTCAGTCGAGCTGGTCTGTACGGTTGTAAGTCATGTACATTTATTTGTTCGGGTTATTTTATGTAAGTATTTGACATCGTATACTATGTACTGTCTACTTTTAAGGGCCATAGGTGGTGCCTACATTTCTGTAGGAGCACATGGACTATTTTTGAGGAGTAAGGGCCCAGGGCGTCAAGAAGTCTTAAGACGTCCCTGATCTTAAGCGTAAGAGGAAATGGAGAAAAAATATTTAATTTATTATTAATTTTTCAGTAAGTAATTGAATATACTAAGGCCCACAGATGTACGCTATTTCAAAATTGGAATGATTTGTATTTGTTATTTCGTAACTTTGCAGAAAATATATCGATAATTAATCAAACCTTTTTTTAATCTTTAAATAACAAAATAATAGAGTGTTTAAAGAATAAATTAATTTTTCCAATTCCTACTATTAGCTCACAATCTCTCTATATATCTATATATTTATATATTTATCTTAGTGGAATTTTCAATCGTTCATAAAATACATTTTAAAGCGCTCAATTGAGCTGAAATCTTATATACAGGATTATTTTGGATGACAATACAATAATATAATAATAATTAATTAAAATTAATTGATTAAAACTAATTATTTAAAGAATTACAAATACAACCACGTTGGCATCATTTTTGGCGACATCATCTTTCTCACGTGTTAAAGTATTCAGTTAAACTGAAATTTTATATAGGCGATTGTTTTGGATGACAATACGATACTTTAATGATAATAAATAAAAATTAATTACCACTTATATAATGTTGTGATTTTGTCCTATGTATATACATATTTATATTAATTGTAATTATTCAACAAAAAGTAGCTAAAACAAAAATTTTCTTTCTTGATCTAAGTAGGAATTAACTTAATTTTTTTTTATATTACTTGTTTTTTTCTATATTAGTGAAGAATAACTCTACGGATGCTTTAAATATTTATTTTATTTATCTAGTTATATCTTTATTGAAATAATGTATTTCAGGAACGACTTTTGCTGAGTGTGTTGCCCCGATTTGTTGTCCTAGAAATGATTCGTGACATGGCTTCCGATGAAGATGATGAATTTCACAATAATCGAAAACTGCTTTCTGCTCAACAGTTTCATCGCATCTACATTCACTGTTATGATCATGTCAGGTAAGCTGGCAGCAAATTCTCTTACTAATATTATAAATATTAATGGAAGCATTTCTACGCTATTTAATCCTTTAGATATATATTTAAAATTTCGCCATAGATATTAGTACTTTCTGTTTATTGGAAATAAATAATTTGTGTATATATATATATATATATATAAATCACAAAACATATCCCTTTAATTGGTACTTACGTACTATCGCAACAATGCCAACATTTAAGATAACTCGCCAAGTTGGTAACCCGATTTCGCAAGTGTCGTACTCACTGAATTGGCATTCAAGTACTTCTTTCGTATAATGTCACCAATATGGTTGCAATAGTACGAAAATACTCTATAATTTATTGTAAATGGAAAAATATAAATGCGTAAGAATTCTTTTATATTAATGTGGCATTTTTATATTAAATGCATATATATATATATAATGAAAGGATTTAAATTAAAATAATTTAATCTTTTTTTAAACAATTTGAGCCTAACAAATTATATAACTATGTGTTATGGCATCGGAAACAGAAATAAACCCTTATACTTATTAAAATTATACAAACGGAAATTTATAATTAAATTTACATTTAGCTTTCTAAAACTTTATTGGAAAAAATCCGGCAATTCGTAAAATTCATTTTTAATCATTATTAATAACATGCTCTTTTCTTTTTATAATTGTTGAACTCTCTATTCAAAATAACTTTTTCTTATTAATATAAAAAAAAAAAAAAAAAAAAAAAACTAAAAAATTTTTTTTTTTTTTTGGTTTTTTTTTTTTTTTTTAAATGAAATTTTGCATCATTTTTAATCTCTTATCATCATCTAAATCATCTTTAATCATCATCTTAAAAATCATCTTTAAAAAAAAAGAGTTCTAAGTTTTATATTTCTACTCCAACGATAGTCGTATTAATACGAAATAAAAGTTGTTGTTTTCATCAAAGGTTAATGGTTTTTTTTTAATGATGCATTTGACGTAAAGAAACTTTTTATCACTCAGCAACTTCCTAATTCATTAGAGATATGAAATAATCTTTCAATTATTCTTATCTTACAAGCTTTTATTTACAAATATTTGTATTTGGACAAAACATATTGGTTGTTGGGAACTATTTTACAATAAGATTCTTCTTAGAGAGAATAGTTTAATTTATAAACCTTTTCTATTAGATAAATTCAAACTCAAAGCTCCCTCTCTATTAAAATGTATAATTTTTGATATACAGTTCTTTGCTGATTCATTATCCGCTTATATTACCCTTTGAAGGGCAAAGAGAAAAGTTTGTTCTATGTATGTAGATAATAAATTTATCTGAAATAGAGTGATTTTACAAAATTAAACTTGATACTCTATTCAATTATTTTATGTATATATTTAGCGAAATTGATTAAAAATACTTCAGACTTAAATCTTGTTATTATGTCGTTTAAGGAAAATATCCACTTTTAATCGTTTCATCTATTATTAAAAGTGGATATTATTCAAGATAGCTGTTATACCCGTTCTTTGCACGGGGTGAATTGAAAAATTAAACAATACAGATTGAAGGATAATGAAGTTTTTAATGAGTTAATTTTACGTGAATTGCAAATTAAACAAAACAAAAAAAGCTTTTTGCGTATCTCAGCTGAACAAAAATATCATGTTTGTTGAATTTTAAGTCTGTAGATCTAATAGTTGATAAAAAGGATTTTTTTTTATCTATAAATCCCCGTAACTCTCTTGAGGGTTGATTTTCGAAAACACCTTCCTAAGCTGATCTCTTCTCAGCAAAAGTAGCACATTGTTAAAAATTTTGTGTAATGAACGCTTAAAATAGTATATAAATAATTTATATATGAAAAAGTGTAATATGTTAATATTACTTTTTGTTGTATTTATTTTATGTTAAAATTGTAATTAGCCTCACACTCCGCCTGTTCAAGCTTTCGCAGTTTCTGGCACCTGGAGTAGACAAAACAAAATGCAAAGTTTTGCATCACACATAAAAGATATATACTGTCGCGGGCTTTTTTGCAAATGGCAGAATTTTTTCCTACTTTCTTAACAATTATGTTATATTTTGGACACTTCACACAATATTTTTTAAATTATAGCCTATATATTATTCTGATGTATAAGGTATATTATTGTAAAGTTTCATTAAAATCCAATCAGTTGTTTTTGCGTGAAAGACTACCAAACATCCATACAAACTTTCACGTTTATAATATTAGTAAGGATATTGTCAGAGGGGTTTTATATTGATACTGAATACTGTTCAGAAACTAACAATTCAGGTTTGTTATAATCCAAACCAAATAATTACACATGTTATGACTTATATTTATTAATTACGCCTTTAATTTCAATTTTAAAAAAAAGAACTCTATGCTATTGTATGCGATACACTTGCATTGAAAAATAAAATTTAAACATCGAGGGTTTCGTAGTTTTAGAAGTTTTCTTGATGAATTACTCAATATCTCAGTAAAATTTACATATTTAATTTATTTTATACCATTTATACTAATCTCTAACATAAATATTTAAATGTTGAAGTTAAAACCGTACGTGTAAAATTCATGTAATTCCACTTTGAGTGTTGAACTTCAAGACATAACCACTCAGCTTTCGCAGTCGGTACAAAACAAAAAGAATAAAGAAGTTTTTTAAAAAAATCATTCATAAAATATAATAACTTTTGTTTTTCAAATGAATTAAGGAGAAGCTAACCTACTTAAATTATTTATCTCAAGTCCTTGAAGAAAAGTGTTTTTTGAGAAACCCAAACACCCTTTCTGTATCTAAATATTTTTTTTATTTCTAATGGGGATGCGGAATGGTATTTAACCATTGCAGATCTAGTATATTCCCTAGAACAGGGACAGCGAACCATTGGCACACGTGCCATTGATGGCACACACAATATTTTGGGCACACCACCGATCAAAACGGTTTGCATTTTAATTCAAAATAACAAAGTTCACTATGAAGTACTACGAGAAACATGAGTGATCGGTCACAGTTTTCAGCGAGATTTTCTCAGTTAAAAGAATTATCGAAAACGCACAAGTTTTTTTATGTAACTTGATGTGACTTCATTTGATAAACTAAAGTTGTCCCAATTCTATTGGTTGTAAATTGAAAAATTTGAAATGCAACTCTGATTGATTTCAAGTCTAGTTCAATATGGATTCAAAAATTTGTTGAAAAAAAGGAGACAGTTGGAATTGATTAAAACAGAAAGATTAACAAGCAATATATGTTAAAATGCTAGTAATGAAATTTTGGAAACATGGAATTCAATTTCAGATACATTTAGCTGTTCGAAAAAACTAGTTCATGCTATTTTAATCATATTTTCATCTACCTATGTCTGCGAGTCATTATATTCAAAGATGAATAAAATTAAAGAGTTACATACCGTTTGGAAGATTACTCCAATTCAGCTTGCCTTCTGTGGTAAAAGTAACATCTTACGATTCTAAGTTATTTGTCAACTAATCTACCGCAACAGAATTCACACTAATGTTACTTGAGTTTGAATTACATTTATAAACAAAACATTCACTACTATACTGTGCAAAATGTATTTTTTCGTTGTAATTAAAGAGTTTTGAGTCGTTAGTATTTAGTTGTATTCTTTTCTCAATAATCACAAATCAAAATTATGTGTGACGGCACGTCTATACCTCCTTAATCATTTCTTAAAGAAAAAATGGCACATTGATGTTAAACGGTTCGCCACCCCTGCCCTAGAAGATAGAATATATTCTTAGTGCGGCACCTATAGGCGGTATACTAATCACCACAAGTAATTTTGACGCTCAGTTTCCAACCCAGAGAGAAGCACTTGAGCTCTGACAATGTAAACCGTTCTAAAAATCAAATTTTTCAGAAAGCACCCAAGCCAAACCGGCACTCAAAGGATCTCTTACATGCCACATAATGATACAACATGGACGCAGGCGATTTTTTACATCATGAACATCCACCGACTTGGGCTGGAGTTGAACCCGCAAACTTGAACTTACAAGGCTAGCGCCAAACCAACTACGCCACCCAGCTGGCTATGAGTCTAAATATAAAAATTAGTTATGATATAAATATTATTTCTACAAGCATGTTCACTGTCAATATTTCTATTGGGATTAAATTATAATTCTGCTTAGATTTAATGCATAGAAATTTACTCAAATTAATATCGAATCACAATACGAGAGAAGGCAAATTTTAATTACACATCATGGTGAGTTTTATTTTACAGGCTCGGCAAATGAATATATGTCACGTATTCAAGATATTTACTTACTACTCAATTATTTTAGCCAAAATAAATCTCGCTGACTCATATATCAGACTTAAGCACGCTTCAAGCAATTATCGTTTTCATCCACGAAGGTAGATAATTAAATTATAAATAATTCGCTGCAAAAGCAGATAATTATCAATATTCATATTTTCACTTATATATCAATAAAACTCTCTAACTACTCTTGAAAAGTATGCATTATATATAAACTATGAAGTATATATAATAACACTAGAATCTTTTTTTAAAAAAATTTCTTTAAATTCATTATATAAATATTAATCACAGGAAGTATTCGGCTCTTTTTAATGTATCGCATACTTCCCGTTTATACAAAAGTATTCGTATGATAAAAGATTTATTATGATACCTTACAAAACACACATAATTTTTTTTCAATTCCTACTATTAGTTCACTCTCTCCCTATATACATATATATATATATCTTGTTCAAATTTTTAATCGTTAACAAAATAACTTATATTCATCCATTCAAGCTCAAATACATTTTTTTAAACTTGTGGTTGATGACACTTGATGTTTATACAGTTTTTCAATTATTAATTCATAAATTAAATTAAAAAATGAATAAATAGTAAAAATAATAATAGTTTAACACCATTTATAGAAAAGGAAATTGTTCATTGTGTTTCTGTAGCGCAATATACAGCGCGTTGGACTTCTAATCCAAAAATCGTGGGTTCAAATTCCACCTGGGATGGTCTGATTTCTGAGAGAATGTGATTTCTTTTTAGTATACTATTTTATTAGAATAATTAAATTTTTTAATGAATAAATAGTAACAAACACAAAAATAATAGTCCAACACCCTATATAGAAAGGAAAATCGATTTCTCTGTTGCCGCTTAATATTGTGATTCTGTCATATGTATATGTATATTTATATTAATTGTAACTATTTAATAAAAAGTAACTGAAATAACATTTTTCTTTGTTGACCTAAGTAGGAATTAACTTAATTTTTTTATATATTACTTGTTAAAATTTATCGCATACTTCCCGTTTATACAATGGTATTTTTATGATAAAAGATTTACTATGATACTTTACAAAACATGTTTTTTTTTGTTTCTACGTTACCTAGGGGTCAAGTTACAATCAATTTTATAAAATTAGAAAAACTGGTAGTGGGTTTTTAATCGACCAGAAGTGGGCATTTAAATTGTTCAAAATCTATCATAGCGTATCTGATAACTCAAAATATTATGAATGTATTTCTATAAAACTTTTGAACCTGATATTTATATTATTTTCTAGAGAATGTACTAAAACATTTCTTATTGTAGGGATGTTTTTTGAGTTACAGTCTGTTACCTAAACAATGATCTCATAAAGAATGTTACATTTCTTACAATACTTACTCGATCGGCTCTAAAATTTTTATAATTAAATAAAATATTATATTTAAATGAAATATTAAAATTTTAGTACATTCTCTAGATAAATGCATCTAATTTGTTTTAGTAATACTTTTACTGATAAAAGTTGATTAATTTTTTCTCTAATTGCTTTGAAAATTTCTAAAATATTGCTAAAGTTTCACTTATAATTGTGATTTTTGTAAAATTTATATTATTTTAATTAAATATTGTTATATTTAATATTTAGTATTTATTGATATTGAGTCCTATAAAAAGAGCATTTATATTCCATTAGTGCACCATTTTTTTAAAAAGCTACTTCGAATGTGTTCGAATACCTCAAAATTTTTTATCCATTCCAATAAAACAAACAGTTTACTGAACAGCTTTTGAGAATAAAATAATACTGGAATAAAATATGCTTCCCTCTTATATTATCAAAAGCCAGAACCACCAGATAAAATTGAACTCTGGAAAGAACTTCGAGAGCCGAGAAAAAGATGAATGCAGGAATATAAGATTCTTGTTTTTTAGACCCTTAAATCTTCAAAGGAACCTGAACTGAAGTAGAAAAAAAAATATTCTCATTCCTTCACATACAATTTTCTGTTCACATTCCGTAGTATATTAAAATAGTTGATGTTGAATTATAATTTAATATTGTTACATTCTGAATTTAAACTATCAAAGGAAGATCTTTCTAATCATCCAATTAATCCTTTAACTATCACGTTATTTTGATGATTTGGGCACAAAAATTGTCATTTTATAATTGCAAAAATTAAACGTTTAGCACAAAATAAAATATACTTAGTAGTTAAGAATTGATATTCTGAATTACTTGCATAAAAAATTTATAGGTATTGTAGTAATTTCATATTCGTTTGAAGTGTCTGCCCCACACACACACACAGCGTGGCTTTGGTAAAGTTCTTCGCTAGCTAGTAGAGAATTATTTTCTTAAAAATAAAATTAAAATAAAAAAAATAATAAATGAATGTCTATTAGTCGCTCAATCACTCAGCTTTGTATGGTATAACTGGAAACACACTTTTCCAAGCACAGACCAACTCCGTAATTATTATACCAGAGACAGAATCGTGTTTCCTTCCTTATCTTTTTTTCATTTGCATCCTTTTTTGAACAATAAACTTTGCAATGTCTTGTAGTCTCACGTCTTGCAGGTGTAGGAGGAATATAGAACATAAAATATTGCTCGATATGACGAGCAGATGGGATTTTTGTCCAAAAGCTGCATCATCATATTAATGAAAAGCCTTTCTCCCACTTGGATTTTAAATTCTAAAAATGTAATACATTTCCCACAACTACATTTTTACTAATCCTCTTGGACTACTCAGTGTAAAAACTGGTGTGCGAAAGGCAAGCAACAGGGTTTTTTTTTTTTTTTTGCCGTAACTTCACGAGAAATCATCCGAGAGGCATGAAAGTTTAGAAATGAGAGGTAGCATTTTGTCCTTAAACGATAACGAAAGCATAGTTGAGCAAAAAACAATACAATGCATATCGTATTGAATTAAACAAAAAAAAGTCTTTATATTGAACTCATTTTATCGTCACAATTTTGTAACGATACTATGTATATTACGATCCCACACATGTTGTATGAGATTTAAATCGAGGGGAACACTAGTCTATCCATTCGAGAGTGATACCTTCAATTTCCTCTAATTTCAGAACATCGGCAATCCGGTGTGATCGTGCATTGCCATCCATAAAAATTAAGTCTGGTCCAATAGCACCTCGAAACAGACGCCCATGGGGAAGTGACACCTCATTTCAATAGCGAATTATGGTTACAGAACATTTGTCGAAAACGAGGGGTGGCAGCGGTAGCCGAGGGGTATAGGTATCGGATCGTGGCTTGCCTTGTCACGAGTTCGAGCCCAGTACCACTAAAGACCCTCCGTGTAGGGCAGCGATGCACGTTAAATCTATAGAGAACTCAAACGTCCTCCCGTTGGTGTGGTAGTTAGGAGAGGCGAGTGCCAGATCAGATGTTGTCCACGTCCCTTGACCATGGTTCAAAATTACGCGGTTCGTCGCCAAAAGCCCTCGTGTAGCTGTACAGTGCGACGTCAATATTTAATCAATTAAGTCGAAAACGTGCAGCTCAATCCGCCCGTTCAGCATAATGCCTTCCTAGACGACAACCCCCAAATCTCCGTAACTGTCTCTTTCTGTGAGGTTATTGGAATGAAACCATATCCCAACTTCTCCCCCAAATCATCTGGCGTTGCGAATTGCTTGTAGCACTCATCCGTATAGAGGACACGACTCCATTGAGGAGATGTCTAGTTTTTGTGCTCGTAACACCACTCTAAACTGTGCCACCGATAACTCACTTTCAAAGGGATGAAGCATTCAGGACTGCAGGCGAATAGGCCACCTTTGTGAAGGCATCTGGCCACAATAAACCGCAATCTTGTAGCCATATTGCGGCACACAGTTGCTGAGCAATGGCACTCAATAACTAGTACAGAGACCTTATAGCTTGCAAGATGATACATCAGTCATCCATCGCACTTCTTTTCCTATGGTAGCAACCACCAATCTTTCTAACAGCTGTATCTATGGTTTGGAATGCTTTCCAAGAGCATGAAACGTCACTTTTGTTGGTTCAAAACTCTTCATCTACACTAGTTAAACTACGCCGATCATTCATCCACGTTTGAAGATGTCCAGTTGATTTCTTCTAGCCATATTTCACGAAAGAACTCATTTTCACCAGCAGTGAATGTCTTTAATTGCAGCTCTATTTTTCCTTCTATTGTAGTTTTGAGCTGCACGGGCCAACCGCATCCTTTTCGCGTACACTCACATCCCCTATGATGATTTGTTCCTGATATTTGCATACGCATCAACAATATACTGAATTGCATGTTCATTGTACTGATCACAAAAACCCCTTTCTAGTAATTTCATGGTTGTGTCTAAAATTTAATTTGTTGTTTAAGTTTTGCACACCAGTGCAATTAATCAGCAAATTTGCTGAGGTTTTTCCGGGTTCTATTAGGAGACGCTTTCATAATTTTAAAAGATATTTTGTGTAGACTTTTGTATAACACGAAAATATGATTGTTGCAGATTCTTATTCTGTTATAGACTTTCATATACAAGTAATGGAGAATTACGGTTACAGAATATTTGTCGAAAACATGGGATGGTCGCAGTAGTCGAGGGGTATAGGTATCCGATCGTGGCTTGCCTTGTCACGAGTTCGAGCCCAGAACCACTAAAGACCCGCCGTGTAGGGCAGCGATGCACGTTAAATCTGTCAAGAGCTGAAACGTCCTCCCGTTGGTGTGGTGTGGTAATAAGGAGAGGGAATGCCAGCTCAGGTGTCGTCCTCGTCACTTAACCATGGCTCAAAATTACGAGGTCCGTCGCCAAAAGCCCTCGAGTAGCTGAACAGTGCGACGTTAATATTCACTCACTCATTCATTCATTTACGACTAATAGAATAAAAATGTATAAGAATTTTCAGTTACATATCTCCTACACATTAATTTTTTCCGCATATCTTCTTGATTGTTGTAAAAATTATTTATAAACTGAAAAGAAATAAATTTTTAAAATACGTGTGTATAAAATATGTTAACGACCCCATAACTCTTAACAGAAGAATGAAAATAATAATATATTTTATCAAACACTTCTCTAAATCTTATTTGGACAAATACTCTTTCGAAACTAAAACAAAAGTTTAAAAAATATTTGGAGAACGCATTAAGATAGAGGATATTTTAAATATTAAATGAAGTAAAAAATATAAAAGGGAATTTAAATTCCCCGAATAAAAACTGTTATTTTTTTCCTTACTTTTTGAAAGTACATTTATAATAATATAACCAGACTTATAAAATATATTTTAGTTAGATGTGTCTAAGATAAACATTTAACTTTTCTAATGCATAAATATTTATTTAAGAGGAAACAGGGAACACTGTCAGGTTTTTTTAAAAAAAACTCTTGTATTTATGTCTCAGATTCGTTCTTTTTTTTTTTTTGTTTTTTTTCCAAAAATATATATTCTAACAGATTAAAATTTAAACCAAGCCATTGCGTTTTCAAAAATAACATATTTGCGGACATAAATTTTCGATATTTTAAAGAGATAGATTATAAACAAAATGACAACGTACATAATTTGAGTTATTATATCAATTGTTAAAGGTAGAGAAAGACTTGTTTTAAAATATTTATATTTTATGTGAATGTGTGTGTGTCTCACTTATCCATTACGGCACATAATTCTTTAAGTATTATGAATTATTGAATACAGTTTTCTCATTTTAAACTGTAGAAATAATAAACCGGGTGTTTCTAAAAGAATATCGGAATTTTAACGATTTATATTTAGTATTCATTATATATAACATTAGTATGACTCATATATCGAATGTACTGAAACAGTTTTGTTTGCTGGCATGTGTGCGCGAAACGTATGCTAATTTTCTCCTCTCTTGCCGATCAACGCACTAGTAGAAAAATCATGACTAGTAAACAGAAAGTGTTTTGTGTTCTCCGCTTTGCAAAGACAGAATCTGCTATTACTGTGCAAAGAACGTTCCATTTTAAGTTCGGTTATCAAACACCAAAATTTCATGAAAGCCTTGTAAAATTCCATAGTATTACTAATGGGTACAATACATATATCACGAAGTCTGGGAAGATCTTACAATCTCTTCTTCAAAATATAATTGATAACTTACAAAACACAGCAATAATTAAAAAAAGATTAGAGATTGCCAGAGTCACTAAGGATATGTTAATTTTTTCAATGCATGGCTTTGACTTTGAGGACTTTTTTAATTCTATCGATATTGATGATATGATTAGGGTTCTACAGTTAATTAATGATAAATATGAATTATATAATTCAATGAAAAAAGAAAAGTTTGATATTCTTGTTAACCTCGTATTACAAGAAAATTTCATCGCATTTGATCAAAATCTTTATAAACAGATCAAAGGATTACCTCAGGGTGGTCCTGTTAGTAATTGTTTAGCGAACCTATATTTACATTTTTTTTTAAATTGATCATATTGTTAATGATTCTTACTTGATTTATCGTTATATAGATAATTTAATAATTTTTGTTAAAAATAGTGAATACAAACCAAATTTTACGTTCTACCCTGACTATCTCAACCTCCTTAAAACTAACTTGGTACGGTAGAATTCTTATGGTAATATGGTAGAATTCTTGGATTTAGACTTGCATTCATGGATTTAACAATAATGCAGTCAATAACATTTTTGACAAAAGAGATTCTTTTAAGTTCCATGTAATTAAAATTCCTGTATGGAAAAGTAATTTGCATTTATCAATTTACAGAAATATTATTTTGAATTTTTTATTAAGAAATGATAACTTAGCTACCCACAAAATAGATAAATTCAATAATATCAAAAAAAAATTTCAGTGTTGTTTAGATCTTGAATACCCTTTTAACTTCTTAAGAACTTATATTCATCACAAATACATCAATCGTCTTGCTACTTCTAATTCCAAATCCACCACACAACAATAGGATTTCAAAGTCAGCATGTTAGTGGTCTTGCTGTGAAGATTATATCATAACACTCATATCACAGTTTACATCTTTTCCACACACATCTTGAACATCTTACACATTTTTGACAACCAACCAAATAAGAGCCTAGCAAATTTACATTTTTGACAGCAAACCAATTCATAGCTTACCAAATTTGATTGTCATCTCTCTTGGCATCTATCTTTGCTGGCTAGCTTAAAAGATAGTTTAAAAGACGTGTTTATGTATATTCAGGTTTTTAACTTGGTGAATAATAGCTTTCCAATAATTTCAAGACTTTTGGCTCTCTTGGAAAAAGCTCTGTGAATAAAAATTTTGTAAAAAAAATTTTTGTAAAATTATTTTTTGAAAAATACTTTTCTTATGTAATTGTTTTAGGAATTTTCTGCTTTAAGATTTTAGAAGAATTTGTTGCAGAATAGTAGTCAGTGGTTTTATCATACTTTCTGTGAGTTTTTATATGCTTTGAATTTTTGTTTATTTTAATTGGTTTTTACTACCGAATTGCAAAGGGGGAAGGTTGGCACCTTCAAACTAGTTTAACCCCACTTATTCGGTCCTAAGTCAGAAATTGCTTTCTGACTCGCTAGGTTCTTTTTTGTATCTTCTTTTTTGTATTTTTCTATAAATTCGATGTTCAGGTTTTGCTTTTATATTTTTATTACGTTATTTCTTGTTATGTTCATTATCTGTTATTTCTTGTTTTTGATATATTATAAAAATTTTTTTCATATATATATATTTCAATCTTTTACGTCATTTCGATTTGGGGATCTTATTGTGGAAGATTAAATTTTCGATTTCCAGTTTTTTTACATGTAAGCTTTTTTTTTTTTTCCTAATTTTTTCTGCATAAATTTTTTTTTATTATACCTCTCCTTCAGACATTCATTATTGTTCTCTTTTCTTAACTTCATTTTTATATATTATCAGGTTATTCTTCCACGTGTTGTATTAGGCTTAACTTTTCAACTTGGTGGTTTTTTTTATCTCTATTATGTCGAAAATTTCTGCTGTACGGGGAAGGTTGGATCCATAAAGCATTGCTAACTCTAATTCTCTGGCCTAATTCAGCGACAGCTTTAGAAATCATAATAGGTTTCCAGTTTAGTCCAAAGACTTTTTTGTATCTACATTTGTTGTGTCTGGTGAATTCCAATTTCTTCCTTCTTTAGCACTGTAGGTTCTAGTACTTCTTCACTTTTATTTTATTTTGCTATATATATATATATATATATATATATATATATATATACATACATATATATATGAATAAAACATAATTAGTTAGTTTGAAATTTTGATGAAGCCTGATAAAAGACAAAAAGTGTGGTTATTTTTATTAAATAACATATAATGCCTTAAAAATCAATAATAAAAAATAATTCGAAAAATATTAATATTTGTACCAGCACGATGTACAAAATGTATTGCTTCCAGAGCTATAGTTATGCCTAAGATTAAATCCATGTTGCAAGGCTTTTGTTACTTGACTCCAGTCTAAGTCGAACTCGTCTATGATCCGAATACTTTTTCATCGATCATTTCATTTTTCTCTTTCTATGTTCTTAACAAGCTTTACGCATCTTTCTTTGAAGGCTTCCTTTAGCCTTAGGGCTCTTTCTATATCCATCTCTGTGTATATATTTATACAAAGATCATACCGAAGCAATTTATTACCGAAAAAAGACCTTAAATCGAACGTTGCTCAAGGAAAACTTTCACATGCCCCAGAAAAAGCTCAGAGTATTTGCTAAAGAATTCTCTTGATCTTCTAATAACAGATTAGATTATTCCAATGAAAGAAAAAAAACAAGTTTATTAAATCCTTGATAAATGTAAATAACTTATGTGATATACATTTAATTCAAAATTTATTTAAAGGGCCTTTTGGCTTTTTATTTGGATAAACAAACATTTCTTCGAAATATTTTGATTATAAAAAGCTACCTATTTAATCTCTCTTAGTGTTTATACATAAAAGTATTTGAAATAATACTGTAGCTATTTTTCATTAAATTCTGTGGTTTTTTCAATTCCTACTATTAGCTCACACTCTCTATATATTTATTTATTTATTTTCGGGGAATTTTCAATCTTTAATAAAATACAATTTAAAACGCTCTATTTTGAGCTAAAATTTTAAATACATGATTATTTTGGATGACAATACAATAATTTATTTATAACTAATAAAAAATTAATTGATTAAAACTAATTATTCAAAGAATTACAAACACAGCCACGTTGGCATCATTTTTGGTGACTTAGCGACCCTTTTGGCGACTTGTGTCAAAACTTGAAAAGGTTTTGTCTCACATTTTGAAGCGCTCATTTGATCTGAAATTTTCTGTACACTATTGTTTTGGGTAAAAATACGATAATTTATTTATATAATTAAAATTAATTGACTGAAACTAATTAGTTAAAGAATTACAGATACAGCCACATTGGTTTCATTTTTAGTGACATGAGTCAAAACTTTAAAAGTTTTTTTTTCTCACGTTTTAAAGCATTCAGTTGAACTGAAATTTTATATACACGATTGTTTTGGATGACAATACGACATTTTAATGATAATTAATAAAAATTAATTATCTCTTAATGTTGTGATTCTGTCATATGTATATACATATTTATATTAATTGCAACTATTTAATAAATGTAGCTAAAATAAAATTTTTCTTTGTTGATCTAAGTAGGAATTGACTTAATTTTTTTTGTTATATCACTTAATTCTATAAAAATAACTCATAAAATATTTTTAAAAGTCTATGGTTTGAAATATTTTTATGTACGAATATTAAAATGATTAGCTTTCATTTCGTGTAAGCTTCATTATTGCACAACTTTGTTGCTTTTGCACATGTACTATTTTCACTGTTTTTTGCACTTTCTTTATAAGTATAGTTTTATAACGTAACATAACTTTTTTGGTGTATTTGTGTAAGTCTTATTTCAAGCATTGAAATATAAATGTGATATTTCAAAGAATTAAGAAATTTGAGTTATTATACAACAGAGTAAATTGGATTTATTAGAATTATATTTAGGTTAAAAATTAATTCATCTTAAAATAGTCATTTTTACTATGAATAGGTCACAGTATAATTAAGTAAAATATATAATAATTTATCATGTTGAAAATACGTATAAAGTGTTCTGAAAAACCAGCTAAAAAATAGCCTCGGTTACTTTAAAATGACGAAAAAGTTTACATTTAAAAATATTTATAACTTAATAAAAGAAAAATTGTACCTTAAATGAATAGGTTTTTACAATATCTAAATAAATCAATATATTATCGAAATATCATGAACATTGAACAAAAAGGAATAAATTGTAGCAAAAAAAAAAGAAAGAAAAAGCAAAAGAAAAAAAAAAGAAAAAAAAATCGAAAAAAATCGAAAAAAATAATAAATTCTTAAAATGTATTTCAAATACAAATTTAAAATTTATAAAATGCATGTTAAAATATATTAACTCAGTCATCATTACGCAGACCAATTTATTAAACATGAATGATACAAATATTTTTTTACATTTTGTAGTCTCCATTAAATGTGTATTAGTGATTGATTTTTCGGTAACCGTACTCTCGGTACTTTTCCGTTTCGCCGGATCAGTCTAAAATTTATACAATTGATGCCAAATGGAATATTCCCACTAGTAACCTTTTACCACCATTTTTTAAAACAATTCGTGGTCTTTTCTTATAAGTAACGTCTTTTTATAAAACATCAAAAATGGGGGAAAACCAATTAGAACGAATATTTATTAATATTTTTCTGTGTGTATTGTGTGTTGTCGATTACAACGCCAACTTGACGAGATTTGCTTCGGCGAAATGGAAAAGAGAACCCCGTATTCATTTTGCAAAAAAATATATGAAAATTTTTACTAATTGAATATAATTCCAAATTATAACTTCGTCTTGAGCAGCGTAAAGGGGAAATAAATCAATATGTTCAATTACGTGTAAGTTAAGAAATCCCACAAGCATTATTTTTTTATATCGATTTACCATGGTACGATCTTTTACAATTTGTTTGTCTTTTTTCGAAATCTTTTGACTGATATTTATATTTTAGAATTTTCGATTCTTACGTATTATTGCAACCTACTGGCGATATCATATGAAACGAAGCACATGATTGCCAATTCAGCGCATACGATAATATGTGAAACTGGGGTTGCCAACTTGGCAAGTTATCTTGAACATTGGCGAGAGAGAGATTCTTACGATAATACGCAAGTACCGAATTTTCTTTGTGAAATAAAAATGGACGCATTATCAACAAATTATGGATTACCTTTCAACATAAGTAGATAAATGACGTATTTGAAAATATTTATAAACATATCCTTAAGAAATTTTCAAAATATTTTTCTATATTTTGAAAAT
>BMAV01022390.1:363659-378885 GCA_019973955.1 Trichonephila inaurata madagascariensis
TGTTCTTTTTACTGGGAGAGTGCATTTAGATAGTCCCCATCAGACATATGTAAATTTTAGAAGTCACATTTTAAATAAAACTTAAATTTGTTTTCTAGTTTAAGAAAATTAAAGTAGTAGACGATTCTTATCACAAGTATGAAACGAACAAATTGTAAAAATTTATCCCTATTAGTACTTCTGAAGGTAGCATAATTTAATTTCTCTATAGACTCTCTAATTTGTTTTTTTTTTATTAAATTGATCATCAGATGACACCTACGTCTGTTTTACCTCTTAAGCTGAGCGTCTTGTAAAATTAACTGGTTAACAAAAGCATTGTTTTAATTCTTGTTTTTCCTCCTTTATTATAGATTCTACTCAAGCGATTCAAAATGAAACCAGATTTTGTATCATAAAAAAGATATTTTAAATAAATTTATATTTTCTCATATCTTAAGTAAGAATGCAGACGTATTATAACAAATGTTTCAGTAGCTTGTTTCATATTCAATTTTGTTCCCTAACTTGTATGAGAGACCAAATTTCTAAGCATATTGTTTCCTAAAAGTTTGTGTTTAACAATTAATGAGCATAAAAACATTAACTTTGGAAGAATCGGGGGTCTAAATTTTTATTGAAATACTTATATTTTTAGCATCAGGCATGATTTACATACAAAGAATTATAATTTTTAGTAGAATGCCACTGTTTGTTAAAAAAATTAAATCACAATTTTGTGAAAACGAATAAATAAATGGGTTTTAACAATGTATCCGTCTCTGCATGGTGATGGTAAATAGAATCCTGATGGAAGGCAGAAGTATGGGTTCTAGAATGGTGTCAATGTATTTTGACATTCAGTGTCCCATCGATGATATTAAGGTGACCGTTACCATCTACTGATATGCATGACTAAATGATAATACTACGTGGGGGCTTCATAGTTGCTTGGATGCAAAATGGAAACTAATTGAGGATACAAGTGTTTCCTGGCATTATGTAATAACGAAGGAAGAAATTAAAACTATTTTCAGCTCCTTGAAAACTATATGTGAAGCTGTTATAAAGAATAAAGTCAACCTCACACTAAGATCTGATAACTCACTGCTATCATGAGTATCTAATGTATATCGACAGTTATTGCAGCATAACTTTTTTTTGCTTTGCAAATATTTGAATCTTATTCTTTGTATTGGATTTAGTATTAAATTATCTTTAAAATGATATAAAATACTTTGCATTTTGTACAACGTAAAATTTTCTATAAGCAAGCAAGCTTAAAAAATATAGCAATTTTAAAAAGTGTCCATAACTTTGACCACCACTGCATAAGTAAAATATAATTATTATAGAAGTATTTTCCTTAAAAGAAGAATGTTTTGAAAACAGGTAATTCTTTTCTCATTATTTGCCAAAATATTGCATTTAAATAATTTTGTATTATAATAAAATTGTTAAAACAATTTTTAACGTTTAATCTAATCTAAATGACACTAAATACTAAAAGAACATTCGTTTTAACGCTTTTGCAAAATCATGGTTCCAGACGTATTCGGGTATCTTAAGTGTTTGGGGATAAGTCCCGGATATTTGAAAAAAACTTATAATAAACGATGCTAATGAGCAAATATCTCAGGCCTTTATTGTAATACATCTGAGTAATCGACCTTTCATTCTGCAAATTAAGTTGTCATGCAATGGAAAAAAGTGACACCTATACATTATGCAATATTTGTTCCATCTCATATACCAACCGCAGAGAAAGACTAAGATAATTTCCTGTCTCTCGAATGAAATCCAAAAATAGTATATTGGATTTACATCTTTAAATTGAGATTCCAATTCATTTATCTATGAATCTGAATCATCAAGATATTCTGCAAGTCTCTCTTGGATATTATCATGTCTATCTTGGTGCAACTGAATATTATCATCTTTAAGAATTAATTAATCACTAACAGTATAGATAGATGGTGTGACACAGAGAACAAAGATCTTTAGATATTTTATAGTACCCAAAACTCCTCTATGAAGCACACATAAGTCAATGTAATTATGTCATGTTGTGTAATTATTTCCTATGCGGCTGCAAATTGGAATATTAACATCGCACACCTCATCCATTTCCCGAGAGCTGGTATCTATTTTAAGTGTGGCACCATATAGGTGGATAACAATCACCGTAATATATTTTTGATACCCGGTTTTTCTCCCCAGAGGGAGGCACCTGAGCTCTGACGATGCGAAATGGTATTTGAAATTTCATTTTGCCGAGAGCACCCAAGTCAAACAGGCCCTTTAGGGAGCTTTAACATGCCGCATAATCATACGATGTGGAGGCTGTCGATTTTCTGCATCACGAAAACTCACCGACTTAAGCCAGGGTCGAAACCGCAAACTTGGGCGTACAAGGCCAGTGACAAACCAATTACACCACTCAGCCGACATGTTGTGTAATTATGCATTATTTAATGGAATATGCAAAAAAAATAATAACAAATGTTGTGTAATTATGAATCAATATTTATTTGCATATTTTACTGCGGTAAATACACCGTGAAATTTTCACATGAAGTTCATTTGTTGGATTTTGTGTGGACAGTAGTTTTGGTAGTTAAATATTATTTGATGCTATAAAACATTTCCCCATCATTTTTTTCCATGAAATGTCATATATTGTTGCATTTAAAACAAATTCATAAATTATTTATAATAGAAATACAAATAGGTAGAAGTATCTTAGCAATATCCAAGCCTCGATCTTCACAGTTAGTGAGCAAAAGATACAATCTTCAATTGCACTAAAAAGTATTCTTGTAGCTAAACAATTTCTCAAATTAACGTTTGATTTCCCAAGGAAATCATTTTGACGGCTTTTTGATTTCAATTAGAAAAACAATTACGTATATAATGACAGAACTTCTTAGACTTTTTTTAGAATAAATTTTTTTCCAAAGTGTAGTAAATTTTTTTTTATTGTTAATATTTACTAATAAATTCTCTTATATGACTGTAAATAATATAAAAAATATTAAAAATTAATTTTAAATAAATTTTTTACACATTTGTTATTCTTTCACAATGCAGTCATTTTGACTTCTTTTGGACAACATAGGTATATACTAAATTTCAGTCTTTCTAGTGTTAAATTAAACTAAGATTCAAAATCGACATTTGGAGCTCAAAAAGTTTGAACAAGGATTTTTTTTCAACTAAGGTACGATTCTAAACATCTGATAAAAACTCAGATTTATGAATTTTATCACCAACAGCACTCGATATGTTTCTAATGAACTAAAAGGGCAAAGAACAAATTAGTTTTATAAATCTTTCCTAAAAGTGTTGTAAAAATTATTTTTTATATTGTTATTATGATCATTTTACTGCATACCAATTTTTATCTCGAGTTTTCTTTCATTTAAAATATAATTATTGGCTAATATTTAACAATCAACACATCGTTGAAAATGTTTTATCCGCTAAGTATGAAACCTTTATTTAAAAAATAAAAAAAAAAAAAAAGCTCAGTAATGAAATATGAAAACGATTTATACTGTAAGCGGAGTGTTTCATTTCTTTTCAAAATATTTCCGCTTTATGGGCAAATGCACCTTATTAAAGACTTTACTGAATATATATTTAAAACAATAGCTGTGTTTTAAAGAATACAAGATATGAAAAATAAATGTTCGTAGCGAAATTAATTCTTTGGAAAAGCGGTAATAATTTTTAATTTATTATGGTGGTTGTAAGGATCTAGGTTCTTTTATTTTCAAGGCATTTACTTTTCAACCAACGTATAATCTAATCAAAAATTTAAGCTCGTATACAGTGTTCTTTTTACCAATGGAAACGTAAATGGATTTAAGCATTTTATAACCAAAAAGAAAAGTATTTAATGAAACTTTGCTTGGTTTTCATTAAGCTCGGTGAATTAAGTTAATTTGTCATATAATTATCGAATATATGATGTTTTTAATTAGAACCCTAGTGTTTGTTTTAATTATTCATTTTTCCAAGTCTTCTGTAATTAATAAACTTCCTTTGAGAAATTAAAGCTAGAAACATTTATTCAAGACCAAACTTATAATCCGATGTTTTTCTCTACTTTTTATTCGATTTTCATATCATGATTAATATTGTCGATATTTAGTTCTTCATAAACAAATGCCTGTACTTTCATGCTTTAAAACAGATGAAAATCAGATTAATAAATTATTTTAAGTGATTTATTTTATGTCAAATTTGAAATCTATTATTTGCGTACTTTATTTCATTCCAGTTCTCAGAAGCTGTTAGACAGACATTTAACTTAAATAATTTTTAGAAAAATATTTCAATATTTATATCTAAATTTTTGAATACATGAGATTTTATCTGGAGAAATTTCTCAACAGATACTTCTTCCTAAGAATGTTTTTCCTCCCAATTCAAAACCTTTTCTTGAAGTCCATTCACATTTTTATCGGACATTTAATAATTTAAACATAAAATTTGTTACAATTTAATCGTTACAAAATAGTTTTTAAAAACAGACGTAAAAATTGTGAATTCTCAATCAATATATATTTCAAAATTTATTTAATAACTAGGTGAAAAATATAAACGATTCGACGTAAAAAACATACTTAACCTTCAACGAAATAAAAAAAAATATCATACTGGAACTTTCATGAAATCAAAATATTTATGTTCCAAAATTTAAGAAGTGAGGAAAATTTAAAAAATGTTCTCTTTCGAAAATACACATAAGGAAAAAGATGTCTACAAAATTTAACTGAGTTGTTATCTCCTTAACTGGTTTGACCTTACATCGTACGAGTTACCAAAAGATGGCAACAACTGGTTTTCCCGAACGCTGTTCGGGAAGGGATATTTTCATCATTCTATCTTTCATTTGCAAGCATTTTTAATTCCTATTATGAGATTGTTAGTGCTGGTGTTTTTATGACATGGAGTTTGTTTATGGTACTGAAATACTTCTAATCCAGGATTTTCTTTGCACGGAAGGCGGAAATTTTTCGTTGAAGGTAGGAATTAAGATTCCTGAAAATATTCGATAAAGAACACGGATTGGTAAGGCAATGTGCAATTTGTTTCTTGAAAAGAAATGAAAATGGAAAGATAATCCAAAACAACCGATGTTATCTCTGTCCCTATTACAATGTAAGATTTAATATTACACCATTCTTCAAACTGTGTGTGTATATATTTATATAAACACCACACACTAAATCCTCAACCATTTGAAAAAGAGGTGCAGACATGAAATTTTTGTAAGTATAAGAGAAATGTTTTTAAGATATATGAAACTCGTTCTTCATAGCATGCAGAGTGCACTTATAAAAAGCAAACATTTAAATGTTTTTTGTGTTTTACGATTGTATAAAATAAAAAATAGTGTGAAAACTTTAAAATTGAAAATTAAAATAAAATGTTCCCTTTTCGCATACTGTTAAGTATGTTAAGTGTTATGTTTCGTTATATGTAATAAAAAAAAATTTTTTTTGGGAGGGGGGGGAGACAAAATGACCTCTTAAGGGTTAAAATAAAAATAAACAACTGAGAGGCTGAATAAAATATTAAATCATATAAAAATGTTAGTTTGCAAAGGTTACTAACTTGTAAAATCTAAATTATAGAAACTATATTTATTAAGAGCACATATACATGGTTAGAATATAATAGTTAAATTGTTATAAATATTCCTTCTCATATAAAATTTGTTGATTATATATTTTCTAATATATTCCTCATTTTATGCTTTTTCAAAGTGATCAAAAAGTTTATAGGTGTATTAGGATTGTTGGATTTCCTTAGAAGCAAAGCTATTATCATTGTAAATAATGCCTTGTCAGTACATAAATTTGAATATTCTTAAGATGTTTTACTTTTTAAGTCATTTATCTATCCTAAATATCACAACTGTGATATATTTAGAGACTATTTGCTATTAACAACTGGCTACCATGTACTGTATTTCGATATTATAAGTATGTGGTGAAATGAACTCCAATGAATTTGCTGTGAGATAAAATAGATATCGCGTTCTCAACATTTGTGGATAATTAAGAATGTTTTTCCACTCCACGTTCTTGAGTAGAAATTTAATTTTCCTAATGACCGAACAACATTTTTTTTCTAATAGCGGTTATTCTATTCATCACTTTCTCTGTTATTCATCTATTCCATTTGGACAAACAAATCTTTCATCTTCAGATGTGATAAACGTGCTGTAGCGTTTATCCGTGTTTGGGGGTTAACAGAAAGATCAGCCATAATCAGAACAATTCTAATTTATTATTCTCTCACTTAACTTAACAACCCGGGGAAGGAAATGCACACTTCTATTAAGTATCGGAGCAATCACACGGCAGAAAGGATACTAAATATTTGTTTATAATTCAATTAACTTACTCTTGGATCGCTTTGAATGTCCACGGTCTAAATTACTGTAATTCCGTTCTCACTTGTTGGACCTCCGGTCGTTATTATTCAATTCTAACTTATTGACTAAATCGTCAATTAGCAATCTTTTATTCATTTAGCAATTAATCGACGAGTACTCTCGACTAGCCCTCAACTACTTTCCACTAACCACTAACTTCACGTACCTAAAAGTTAATGCTTAAATATAACCCTTCATTTACATAAACCGTGTCTTCTTCTTCTGGAAAAAGTTTTCAAAATAGAGCAGCATTTAAAAAAAACAGATTTACCCCATGAGAATTAGTGAAGGCTCGCAGAAAAATTTGTTACATAGATTTATATACAGTTATATGTATCACATGGTTTTATTATAATTCAATACAACCATCTTGCGTATCTATCCATTGATGTAAGCATGATTGAAAAATGCTGAGAAGAAAATTTTATATTGGAAAATGCGTAAGACAATCTATTATCATTAAGGGACTCATTTTGAAAAAACCCTCATGATTAAGAAATTTACAAGTAAAATTTTACGATGTTTAGGATTAAATCGGAGTTTAAGCTATAAAATCAAATACGTGAAATACTTCACCTGTATTGAAAAAGCTCGCTTTAAAAGTTAACTATGTTCATTAAGTGAATTAATTAACTCATCAATATCGCAATTTAGCTCTTTTAGAACCATTTACAATAAAATTAGTTTTGCACACAACTCCGATGAAAACTGTTAAAAAATATTATGGTTGAACAATTTTTATCTGACTATATTTGTACACCATATAGTTATTTACTTATAACAGATAAACAGCATTTAACAAAATCACATAGCGAAGCGAAACGTTTAAAAATAAGAATATAATAAAAGGTCATTGACTTTCTTTTTATTCGTAAATTCATTCGAAGGAATTTTCGTAAGAATTTAATAAAAAGTATTAAATAAAATTTTGTTTAATTTGCTAGCTTTTTGAAAAAGAATCAGACAAATTTTATTATTCTTAATTTTTATTATTTCACTCATTAAAAATTACTTCTTAATTCATCTTTTCAACAATAACTTCTAACATCACATTAGCACAATCTACTTAAAAATATTATTGTTTCTCGAAATGCTTATTGATTGAGTTAAGCAACGAATTTTAAAAGCATTTTAATAAAAAAAAAATATTTATGAATATCGTAATTTGCATACCCTTCATATACACATTTTGAAATATAACTTGCCGTATTAATAATCAGAATTTTTTAGTAAATGTCACAAGCCTCATATTTAAATCATGTGTATGGTATCTAACAATAATTTAATCAGCATATTGTTACGCTGATTCGGGCTCAAGGAATTTATGCTAATCAGTCTCAAAAAACAAGACAGTTCTTTAAGAGTGATGAGAATTTATTGTCGAAAATCCTGTCCTTGAAAATACAAGATTCAGCATCAAAATTCGCAGAATAAATCTCAGAAGCTCTTCACAATTTCAATATCACTCAGACACAATTATCAGCGTATAAAATACACGTATGTAAAATATTGTTCACAGGCACCGCTCCTTCTATTCAACAGACGAGGTAATCGCTAATCAACTCTTCACAGTCAAAGCAAGACTACTAATCGCTAGTCAAAACACTATAGTAACTCATTTTCGGCGAGCATCTCTCTACTTATAGACTTAGCGGATCCTTCGAGAAAGATCCGCTTGCGTCATTGGTCTTGAAATTAGGGAATTTCTCGCCAAATTTCCAGAAAAATCCAGGGGGTCCCGAACTCGCCAAAAGTAGTAATCAAAATGGTCACCAAGTTGCCAACTTGGTTCTATCGCCAAAGTTTCGCCAAGTTCCCATTGAATCACCATTAAACGAAAGGGATGGTGTTGCTTGCAAATATTACACTTTTATTATAAAATAAATATAACACAGGGTAATATAAATGCATTACACATCCAAATACAGATTATTTACACAATTTTAAACAAAATTTGTAACAATATCAAAGACAATAGAAACTCACATTAAAAAAAACCACTAAGTTGATTTTAGTACATATTCAATTGTGATTTAAATAATCAGGAAAACAATAAGCTTTTATTCACAGTCCCAAAGTATTAGGAGGGTGAATGTTCTTATGCAATTTATTTGATTCACTCGGAAGGCAGAACACATTATCCGTAAAAATATTTTTTTTTTATGTTTATTATCAAGAAACACTTAAAATTGGGCTTTGTTTTAATAAACAGAAATATAAGGAAATTTACTTTGAATCATAATATTAGACAAATCAGAACAAGATTATCACTTGAACACTTTTTATCATACGTTAGATGAACAAATGTCGCGTTCTTAAGATATTTCATTGCTATCTACGAATATATCTCATTAGCTGGATCAAATCTCTCAGTTATCGACCTAAGCTCATGCCATGTATTTTGTGCGCATAGGTACGAAAGCCAATCCTGGATATCTTACGTAAATATCTCTGTATTTAATGATGTAACATTTCGATTATAATGAATACTATAAATGCATAAATATTTTGGCTTTTTAACTATATCTGGATGGTTAAAAAAAGTTACTACGAATAAAAATTTGATTCAATGTAATAATTTACAGTCATAATTAGCCTTTGTTCAATTTTAGCAACTTTAATTCTATATACTTTTAACTAGTATAAGTAGATTTTTGTGCGTTAAACTATTTGTTAGTCTTTTTTAAAAGTCTTGAACCATCTGAAAAAGAGTGTACTGAATATCTTGTGAATTCGATAAGAATTTTGTAATCAAGTATTTAAATAGAACTTAATATCATCTTCAAGTATTGTATGAAATTTGGGAAAATTAAGTTAGAAATCAAGAAACATCCTAGTTAATTCATATTCGTACAAAATTAGGACAGTCATCTGTAATTTATTTAGAGCAACTTTCATAAAATCGCATCAAATTTATTTGAATTGGAAGATGTTTATATAGCACGATATATTACCACCCAAGCAGTTAGAAAAATGTAGAGCGTAGCAGTTTTGAAAAACTTAAAGAAAATTTAATGTAGAATGTTAAGTTTCAAATCAATTTTTAAATGAATTTAGTTAACAAAAGCGCAGCAAAAATTGGGCCATTTTAATTTAAAATAATGAACTCCGGGATCAATGAAATTTGTTTAACAAATTGAAAACCATTTTATTCAAATTTGAAAAAATAAATTTACTTCTAAAAAATGTTTAACGTTTTCCTCTCATTACAAAAATATTTTGAGAGCAATTTTAACATTAAAATATTTGCTAATTATTTCATATTTCATACTGAAATTCATAAAAATAAATTTTCAACTCAAAAGATGTAATACTTATCAACGAATTTTTTGCTTAAACATTCTGATGAAATTGAAGTAAGAGCTATTGTACAGTAAAAAAAATCAATTAAAAAAGTTCAACAAGGTACTTCTATGATTTTTTCAAAATTAGTATCAATCTTATAAGTTTATCAATCTTAGCTTATACGTTTTCTATTTCGGTCCAACGTGTCTAAGATAAGCAGTTAAGTGTTATAAATTTTCTAATTAGTTAGGGAGTATTCACGTATTTAATAGAAAAATATCTTTTTAAATTGAATTTTTCTAACATCTTCTGTGTTTGTTTGTTTGTTTTGTTGCAAAAAATATCTCAAATTGAATAAATTTAACTTAATTCATTATACTCTTGCAATAGTAAAATGTTTTCTGGCAAAAATATGCTAATATAAATAACCATGCTTATACAAAATAAGTAATTCGATAATAATGATATAAAAAAGTTTAATTTAGTTGTTGTAAATGGCATAAATAAATAAATTAAATTAAAAAAATTTTTTTAAAAAAAAAAAAAAAAAAACTGAAAAATATTATTTACAATAATACTGAAAGTAAGATAATTTTAAACAAACTAAAAAATAAAGTTTTTTTATTTTTAAATTAAATTTCGAATTGACATTTATTATAAAGTATGATTCCTATTTTTTAAGGATAAAAAGTATTTTGCAAAATTCGAAGTTTATAAAATTTTCAGAAGAGAATTTAAATACTATTTAAAAAATTAAATGAAAACATTATTTCTATGTTAAAATGAATAATGGCAAAATCTTTCAAATCAAAGAAAAATTCGAAAATATTCTGAACAATTCTTTAAGAAGTGAACATTACGTAAATTAGTTCAATTTCCACCTTATTCAAAAAGTGGAAAGAAAGGTTAAAAACTTTCGTTCCTCTGTCAAACGGCTGTTAAATATATTTCATTTCGCTAGAAGTTTTATCCCACCAAATTTGCTAACATGGATGAGAACAGTATTCAATTCTTCAGAAGAAATGAAATTATTTTACTCTTTTAATGCTTTTTATCAATTCTCTTGAAACGTCAGTTTTTTCCGAATAATGCTGAATTTGTTCTCATTCCTCTTCCAAAATTGTGAATTAAGTATTCTGAGTCCTGTATTCTTCATCTGAATCAGAAAAGTAAAACATTGATTTCTTCTATTATATCAAGTCCATTTTCTTTTCAGACTAAGGAATAGAAATTTATTCTCATTTACTACAAAGCCCAATTGAAGCTGGCAAAACAAAATAATTTGAATTTTGTGATGAGTTTATCTCAATCTGTGTAATTTAAAGAAAATGATTCATGATAATAAGATTCTCTAGGATCTCACTTCTTATTTTAAAAAAATGTTAACGAGTACATTTAAGTAATTTGTTACGAGCTACATTTTTCCCCCAATGGGGCTGTGGATTGGTTTTTTTACCATTGCAGACCTAGTACATTCCTCTGGAACTGGTATCACTTTTTAGTGCGGCACCATTTGGCAGTATCAATTGCCGCAAGTAATTATGACGCTTAGTTTCCTTCCCAGAAGGAGGTACCTCTGCTCTGATTATGCGAACTTGTTTTAGGAGTTTAATTTTGCCAAGAGCACCCAAACGAAACAGGCACTCAAATGAACTTTTACATGCCGCATAATCATACGACATAGATGTTTTCGATTTTCTTCATCAAGAAAATCCACCGACTTGCGCACAAGGCCACCATCGAGCCGGCAAGTGAGTGAGTAAATATGAACGTCGCACTGTTCAGCTGCACGAGGGCTTTTGGCAACAGACCACGTAATTTTTAACCATGGTCAAGTGACGTGAATGACACCTGAGCTGCCCCCTCCTAACTACCACACCAAAGGGAGGATGTTTGATTTCTCGACAAACGCTTGATTCTTCAATTTATGCTTTGCTAGTTTAGAATCATAGCTGTTTAGTATATATTATTATTATTATTGATTATAAATATACATACTCTAATATTTAAAATAGAAGAAAGATCTAAAAAGTTAAACTTTTGGTACTAATAAATTAATTCAAGAGAGATGGTTGGGGATAGTTTAGAGAGAGCTCGAGTTAAACTTAAGTCAGTAAACACATTTAATGTACCAATTAACAGTTTTCATCGGATGGAAAGCAAATGAAATTAATAACTTTGACTTAATGTGTGTAACTTAAAACTATACATTTCAATGGTATTTGCAATATTGAATGTATAACTGTGTTAATGACTGGTGAAGTGCTGTGGGTGATTTTCTAATAATACTTAAGTTTTAATTTTGTCTGATATTGTATTTTCAATAAGTATGCATTGGATGTTTAATTTTTTTTTTTTTTTTTTTTTTTTTGAATTAAAAATAGTAAATTTTCTCCTTTTTTTTTTGTTATATTATTCAATTGGGAAAATAAACCGCGATTCTTTTTTAATTTTATAATTCAGTCAATAACATTTTTATTTTATAAGGTAAGGGATTATATTTTCACATATAATTCCCAGTCGTTTCATTTTAATTTATATTCAATAGATATTCATTATATGTCTTTTTAAGCAGAGGGAATTTTATTTTTTAATACTAAAGGATTTAAATTTTAATGAGCAGAGATTTTAAATTTTAAGACCTTTTTCATAGATTATATTACACACACATTGACTGCAACCCTAATAAACAGTTTTAGATGAAATTTTGAATGATTCAAACTATTGTAAACTTAAAATAAAAGTTTTGAAATGTGTAAGAGAAAGAAAAGTTGAGTAGTGAATATTTGACGTATAAGCCTAAGACTTTTGGAGACTAGTTATTTAATTATTTAAACATTCTTCTAAAATTCAGATACGTTTAGTTTGCATTTATTATATACTTGAAAGTTTACATAGTTTATAATTATAAATTTTCTTCTGTCTGTTGCCTTCTCAATTATTTAACTTTGATCGTTCTTGTTATAATAGCTGTAACTTACTGTTCCCAGCAGCAGAAGTGCCCTCTGGTGACTACTCATCTTAAGTACAGGCCAAGTGAGGAAAGAATGTAATCGCTACACGTAGGTGCCAACTGTAGAGCTTTGGACGTTAGTGATTAAACTAAACATGGCAGATTCGTTGGGTTCTATAAAGTCTACTTTTAGTGCAACCATTCAGTCAACTATTGAGGTAGCTTGTTCTTTAGAGCTTTGTCAAGAGACTTCTATTTCCCCTCTACCTTTGTACCCTTTGGATTATATTCATCTTCATATAAATCTTGAACTTCTCATGTGAAAGTATTAAAGAGAGAAACGTCTCCCGAACAGATGAAAGCTATAGCTTTGTAAATTATTGACAATTTATTCCCAACACAAATGTGAATGGCTACATGTTTTTAATGATGGCTTCCTTCTGGATAGATATCATGGAGCTGGAGCCGGTATCTTCTGTGAACTGTTTAGCTTTTACCCACTACTACGTATTTTTACAACTGTCTTCGATGGCTCGATTGAAGCTACTGTAGTAGCAATCGAGCAATTATCCCTAAGAAGCTAAGTGTTCAACAGGGCCGTAATCTTTTCCGACTCAAAATCGGCATTACAAGCTCCATCTCAAAATTACCTCAGTAATTCACAAAGAATTTTAAAATGCAGATCGTTCTTGAAAGATTTTTCTCTTAAAATCTCTTTTCAGTGAATACCGGCTCATTGTGACATTTAAGGTATCCGACTACGTTCGAAACCGTGATTTTAAAAAGGCGCATGAATGGATAATTTTCATAATATTTAGTGTCACTTAGATTAGAATACGTGTATAAGATTGTTTTAAGGACATTTTGACAAAAAAAATTATTTAAATACAATATTTTGGCAAAAAATTAACTTAGAATAACCTTTATTCAAAATGTTCTCCTTTTGTGAAAAATTCCTCTATTATAATAATATTTTGCCTGTATATAGCTCAGACCTCTGTACAGAGGCTCAACTGTGATGTTTGAAAAATTCACATTATTTTCAGAGTTACAAACATTTGAAATAATGTGATCGGCTTTTTTTCCTTAAAGTTTCTCTCCTCTGTTGTCGTAAAACATGGATAAACCCACTTCTAACTTAAATATTTCAAAAATTCGCTGAAATCCTTGTGATTCAGAGACCCACAAGGATTTCAGCCTTTAATTCCTTAAGGCTTTTTTCTTGTATGACCTTTAAGCTTAACTTTAAAATGGAAGTTACGGCAATGTTGAAGGACAAGAACTAAGCAATCTTGAGCGAGAACTCGTCCTGCGTTCCTGTGACTCCTAAAAAGGCTGCTGTAGCTCATTTTAGACTTTCAACAGGGCATGTCTGTCTATCTCATCTCCCCAGAATTGGTATTGGCGACTCGCCGGACTGTACTCTGTGTGACTCTGGTCAGCCTATGGTGGCCGCGGTAGCCGAGTGGTATAGGTATCGGATCGTGGCATGCCTTGTCACGAGTTCGAGCCCAGTACCACTAAAGACCCGCCGTATAGGGCAGCGATGCACGTTAAATCTGTGTCGAGAGCTGAAACGTCTTCCCGTTGGTGTGGTGTGGTAGTTAGGAGAGGGGGGTGCCAGCTCAGGTGTCGTCCACGTCACTTGACCATGGTTCAAAATTACGTGGTCCGTCGCCCAAAGCCCTCGTGCAGCTGAACAGTGAGATGTTAATATTCAATCAATCTGGTCAGCCTATGACCGGTGAACATTTAATCGTGTGACTTGCACTAAATAGTCTTAATTAAATTATAGAAAAATACTGGTGAGCATGTGCACTAATGGCATAGGTGCTATTGTAGAGTGTGGCATTTGTTAAATAAATAAAAATCCTTTAGCGTAACAATTATTTATTAATTTAGGTTAAATACACACAGAGACAACGAAAATCATTAACAAAAATTAAACACAAAAAACATGGATGGTACTTCATAGCGAACACATTCTTTCCTCACCTGGTCTGTACTAAAGTTCAGTGTTCAATGGAAGTCGCTTCTGCTGATTAGGACAGTCGTTTATTGTTATTATGTCAAAAACAGTTTTTAGTAATAATATTTCAATTTTTTCTTTTAATATTATTTTGGATTCTTTTAAGATTCGATTCTCAAATATTTTAAAAATTCGTCATTCTTGAATAATTTCATAGTAATTCAACTGATTTATTTTATTAAATAATGAGAGATTCTCTGCTAACTTCATAATAATACAAATACAGACAGATAATTTTCTTAAAAATTAAATTTTAATCTATAATTTTTTTTTAGTTTTGAAATTTTCTAGTTTAATCCTCCGTGAGAGACCTTAAATAATGCATAATTCTCAAGTAGAAAACTAATTAAAATGAAAACTTTAATTTTCTAATTAAGCAGATTAAGCACTGAGTAATTATGCAGAAAACGAATAAATTCGCTAAGAAACCATTTGAATGAGATTGTGTTAATTATTTTCCTCTTTTGTTATGAGGTGCTTCCAGTTCATGCAAGTATCCATTCATAAAAAGAGAAAAACTTCATAGAAA
>BMAV01022390.1:379044-430277 GCA_019973955.1 Trichonephila inaurata madagascariensis
AAACAGTTTATTGTGTTTTAAATATATTCTGGAAAGATGTTATTAAAGTGCAGTAGTTTGTAAAGCGCAAATATTTGCCAAAAGAAAACCTTCCCTTGTTTTTAAAAGTTCGTATTTCATCACTGTCCCATTTGAAAATTATACTATTTAAAACTTTGCATACTCTAAGAATTTATGCAAAGATTTTTTTAAAGGTTATTTTTTTTATCTAAAGAAAATTGTTCAGAGAAAAGTACTTTAAAACTTAAGTAAAGAGCTTTACATTTACGACATTAGAAATAAAAAGTTTAAGCAAACAGTAGAAATGTTATTTTGTATAAATATATTTGAAATATATATATAATAGTTCCCTTCAATTTCTCTAAACAACTCTTTAATTTGTAATGACTCTGACCCTAAGGACTCGCGCGTAAATAATTAACTAGCTTACCCTCATAACGGTACAATTGTAACGGTATCTCTTGAAAATTAACAGCTTGCGTTTTTAAAGTAAGATTATACCAGAATCTATCGCGAACGATATTTTTCCACCAATCTTAGTCTCCGTACACGGAAGTAACGCGAATTCCAAGACTTCCGTTTGTTGCTTGATACAAAACCCCCGAGACTCTGGAAAAACCCTTCTCTATTGCCTTCGTAAAAATGTAACGCGCGTGTCTTTTTGTGCTGAGTATTTTCTTTGTTAAGTGTTGTTTAAGATGTGTATGTTTATGTGTGTCTATATGTTGTGATAGCCCACGGGCTGTGGGTATCATCTCTTCATCATTCACGCAACCTAAGTTTGAGGGGATAAAAGATTGGCCACTCAGAGATTCCATACTAAAATTATTTTATTGTTATCTCAATTTATATTCAGCAGGGCAACACAAATCTAAGAGGCTTATGATCAGGAGTGTGATGAGACATAAACAATAATTCTAACAAATAGCGTAATAAACCACCGAATCTATATTTATAGATGGTTCCCTGACTTTCCTAGAATCCGCTCTAGTATTAAAGTTTAATATCTAATCTTTCTTACCACTAATCCACGGCGAACAGCTATCAGTCATTATATCGTCAATATAATCCTTGATCCAACTTGCTCCGACAAATGGACGATCTTCTGGCTTCGAACTCACTTAGAACTCTCCTTCTTAGAACTTCTCTAGCACTATTAGACCACCTCAGAGAACTCCACGAGAATACTAAAGCTCCAAAATATATATACATTTCCTAATCTGCATAATCGCATTCTCTTCTTGAGTTGGTGGGAAAGAATTGCCATTCTGGCCCGAAAGATTTTCCAAGAGGTTTTAATAGAAGACGCGATAAAGCCCCGTCACAATATATAATGTTGCCGCCTCATTTTATCAACAAAGAACTGTTTCATCAATAACATCCAGAAAACATCAACCATTTAAACTATGATATAATTAAAGAATTCCTTAACGCTCGTCATGTCCTGTCACACACACACACACATATATATATATACATATAATTTTTATTTCTATTTTTTTCATACTTTAGTCAAGTACTACAATTCAGTCATTCCCATGCTCTGAACTTGCATTTGGGTCCAGAATCTGGTTATAACTTATTTATTGTACTCAGATTTAGAGCGGGCTCTGCATTTTTGAATGCAATTTTTAGGTAAACTACCTTTTTGTAATGGATTTAGATATTATATCCATTATTTTCAATAGGTTTTTGCTCATTATTATTAACATAAAGGAGGAAGACTGTCTGGCCACAAAACATGCTCAACCTCACTTTTATATAAATTATTTTATATATAAGCTGTCCTAAGTCAGCAATGTTTATAATACTGTAGCATCCATTTTTTTTTTATATTTTAAACACTACTATAATTTTAATTTCTCATATATCCTTCAATGTCTGGTTATCTTACAATCTCCATTTTTTTTCGGTTTTGCTTGATGAATGTTCATCTCATTAGTAGAAAATTTAGACTATATATATATATATATATATATATATATAATAAAGTTTTTCGTGGTGTATGATTTATCGTGGTGAATAGACAGTAACCCCTAAATTTTTAGTACATTGTTCTCCAATATTTGAATTTCTTAGTGCAATGGACCATCGCTGCGACACTCAGAAATGGCCGGTGGGCCACATGTGCCGCGCGGTTGAGTGTCACTGGCTTAGAGCTACAAACCGGTTCTCCGGGAAACAACCACCGCCGCGTTCGGTCTTCATTGAAAAGAAAAATCTTTCTTTGCATTTTGACAAAAGTACAATGCAAATCCATGTAACACAAACCAAAGACAAATTCACAATACTCATACATAACTTCATAATACAAATTAAAGATAAATTCATAATGTACATACATAAAAACATAATATACAGGTAAATTTACCATATACTTACAAAATTACAAATAAAAGGTAAAATCACAATATACATAACTACACAAAATACAAATTGAAGACAAATTCACTATCCACATACAGAATCACACGATACAAATTGAAGACAAATCCATAATACATATACCGAATCACACGTTACAAATGCACAAAGCGAAGAATAATAATTATAATAATAAACAAGTAATATAAAAAAAATTAAGTCAATTCCTACTTCGATCAAAAAAGAAAAATTTTATTTTAGCTACTTTTTATTAAATAGTTACAATTAGTATATAAATATGTATATACATATGGCAGAATCACAAAAATAAGTGGTAATTAATTTTTATTGATTATCATTAAAGTATCGTATTGTCATCCAAAACAATCAAGTATATTAATTTCAGTTCAACTGAATACTTTAACACGTGAGAAAAAAAACCTTTTCAAGTTTTGACACGTCACCAAAAAGTTTGCTAAGTCGCCAAAAATGATGCCAACGTGGTTGTGTGTGTGTGTGTGTGTATTTGTAATTCTTTAAATAATTAGTTTTAATCAACTAATTTTTATTAATTATTATTATATTATATTGTTTTGTCATCCAAAATATTCCTGTATATAAAATTTCAGCTCAATGAAGTGCTTTAAAATATATTTTATTAACGATTGAAAATTCCACCAAGATAAATAAATAAATATATAGAGATTGTGAGCTAATAGTAGAAATTGAAAAAAAAGACATAAGGCAACAGAAGGGGGAAAATATTATTCCAGCAATTTTGCAAGTACATCATAAACAACAATAATCTACACCATTTCCAGATGATCCATTTTCACTATAATTTATCTTTCTATTTAAAAAATGAACCAATATCCTTAGGAAAATTATTAAAGTAGAATCCTTCCTTTATTTTAAACATAAAAGAAGAAAGCAACCGAAAAAAAACTTATTGAATTTTATCGAGATATCTTTTGAAACAATAATTTAACTCCATGTGAATATTTGCCATTGGTGACGGATCTCGTAATTTTGAACCATGGTCATGTGACGAGGACGAGACCTGAGCTGCCACCCCCTTCTTCTAATTTCCCTACCACTCCAACAGGAAGACGTTTAAGCCTCGACAGATTTAACGTCCAGCGGCCTTCTCTGCACTGCGAGTCTTCAGCGATACTAGACTCAAACTCTTGACATGCTAGCCAAGAGTCCGTGACTATGACACCTAGGCTGCCAAGGCCTCATCAGTCCATAATATTTAGTTTTGTAAACATATGCTTTAGCTTTATGTGGCATTAAATATCGAAATTAGCGCATTTTTATTGCAATTGTGTGTAGGTCAATCAAATATTTTAATTTAACGGAACACAGAAAACAAATTCATAAATGAGTTAAAGTGTTTAGCATAAAAATATCAGAAACATTTTCCTTTGCTTCCTCTTTATTTCTTTAAATACAAAACTGGACAGCGCTATCATTTATGAAATAGAAATTTATTTCAAATTAATTAATAATTTTGCGTTCTAAAAACATTAAAATACTATATCGACTTTGAAAACAAGCTGTTGTCCATTTTTTTAAGAAACTCTAGCACATATGGAAGTGATGAAATTGCAAAATTAAATTTTTACAATTATGAAAGAAATTAAAACTTCGTTAAAATCCTCTTTCAAAAAAGAGGAAACTTCTGCTATATCTTTTTTTATATTAATCGTTACTAATAAGCGTTAAAAAAGTAAAAAATGAAATTTTCAAATTTTCTTGGACTTCTAGAGACATTTATCTTTCTCTTTACAGGTTAGTTTTGAAAAAAAATAAAAAAAAACAGTTAAAAAATTATTTTGTCCATCAGTTGATGAATTAGTTAAATGTATACTTATATTCCAAAAAATGGAACGCAAATTCAATTTATTTAAGAATTATAAACGTCATTGAGAAGCCGTAATTTTCAATGTTTAAAACGATTATTTTAAACACGGCCAACTTTTTAGGAAAAATGGTGGCAAATCACTTGATACTGCAATTAATTTGCATAACTTTAAATAATTCTTTTCTTTTTTTTATTTCCTTTAAGTTGTTTGAGCAAAAACTAGAATTTCAGTTAAAGCCATATGATTACCCCATATTAGATATAGTCTTCTCCCTTAAGAAAATACAATAATTATTTGCATCTGAATAAATTTGGAAATAAGTTATACGAAATATTTTAATTTAACTGCGGAATAAAAATACGTTGAATTTTTTAAAAGATTCCTGGTGTGTAAAAAACATTTCTGTTTTAGATACAACTTATATGTCAAATCATCTACAATATAAAATTATTCAGATAGTTTCAAACGTTTAAAATACCCGAGAATTCCTTAACCCGCGATCACTCGCGCGGGGTGTTCTGTACACCCCAGCAACAAGAAAATCCTCCCAGGATTCTTAAAAGAATGTGCAGAACCATGGTTTTTTCTGTAGCTGCCCATTTTAGGTCATTGAACCTTCAGGCTTAATGCATTCCCTTTTTCTTGAACGATTGGAATGTAATGACCTTCAAAAGTTTGGAGGGCTGAGAACTCCAGCGAGAAATTTGAGTATATGTTTACAGTCTGCTCTGAATGCTTGGAAAATGATTAAAATATTATTTTTCTACTTTCTACTATCATTATCTCATTATTTATAAAGTATATTTATTACTGGTATATACATTTTATACTGGTTTATGAAAAAATATGAAATTATGTCTTTTAAAATGAAAATTTTGTATGTTTAGTTTAAATTAATGTTAGTCTTATTTGTATGCAATAAATTTAACAATTTTATTTGTAAAGCACAAAAAACATCTTGTACTTTATAAATATGTATCATAATGACTTAATTTTATTTTCATGATTAAATACACGTGTTAAAAGTTTGGGGTGTTCTCTACACCACGCGAGTAACGACGGTAGAAAAACAAGCGCGAGTGACCGCGGGTTAATCATAGAATATTGAGATTTTCTTAGGATCCTATGAACTTGTACTTTATAAACTGAAATATACAAATATGAAAATTAATCCAAATCTCTTTCTTTAAAAAGTCGAATTTAATCTTAAAAGTAAACTAAATCATTTCCGTATATTACCATACAAAGCATGAAACTGTCATGCCATATGAAGGAATATTATTTTATAAAAAAAAATTAGTACAAGGTGTGGCTATTAAATAACGAGGTTATAGCATAAGTGAGCATGCTTCAAACGCAAGCAACCGACAGTTATTTAGCCTGATGCTTCTCTTTCTCTCTCACACACACACAAATGCAGTTCTTCTCTCCTTCCTATAAACAATTTCGTATATATGTAGTCTTCGTTCGCATTAGTGCTCTTTTTTTGTTTCGCCGGAAAAATGAAAAGTGTAACAATAGAGCAACGAATTGTTGTGAAATTTCACATGAAACTTAGAAAAAAAACAGCTACTGAAACTTTTAATTTATTCAAGCAAGTGCATGGCAATGAAGGTTTATCGCGTGTGCATGTTTTTGAGTGGTTTAAGCATTTTCAAAATGGCGGGGAAGACTTAAAAGATTATACCCAAGCTTGGATCGCCCTTCCACGTCAAAGGCGGATGGCAGTATCTAAAAAATCGGTCATCTGATTTGATCTGACCATCAATTAAGAGCTCGTACGTTTGCTAAGACTGTAGGAATTAACAAAGATAACGTACGGTGAATTTTATATAACAATTTTAGCAAGCAAAAATGGCGCCTTACATTTGAACCACAAGAAGCTCGCAAAAGTGTTTGCACTGACACTTTGAATGCCACTGAATGAAAATGACACAAAATTATTGAAGAGGATAATAACGTGTGACGAATCAGTATTTTACTTAAGATCCTGATACGAAGAACCAATCTAAGTGTGCTGGAGGATCTCATCCACCGACAGTCAAAAAAAACTCGAATGAACAAATCAAAATTCAAAGCCCTGATTATTGTTTATTCGATATTCATGGGATTGTGTACCTTCATTGGGTTCCTGAAGGTCAAATTATTAATCAATATCACTACCTGCATGTTCTTGCTGAACTCCGTGGAAGAATAAGGAAGAAACGACTAGAATTCTTGAAGAGCAAGTCATGGGTTCATTCCACATTGTTTGCTAAGAGGTTTCCAGCCAAGTACAACATTGATAGAACATCCATTTTATTCGCTGGATCTTGGGTCATGCGACTTCTATATCCCACGGTGAAATTTTCGATAAAAGGAACATGATTTAAGTCCGTTAAAACTGGGAATGAGAAAGAGGCTCGCGTGCTGAATGAGCTCACGCAAAAAGATTTCCAGCACTATTTCGAACAACGGAAGATTTGCATGGAGCGTTGTAGATATAGAGGAAGGGGTGTACATTGAAGGTGATAATATGCCTAAAATAAAAATTTAATAGCATCAGTCTTGTTATTTAATAGCCACACCTTGTGTGTGATTAAATCAATTAGAAATTGTCAATGTATTGTCATTGATGTGGAAAGTATAAACACATAATAATAATAATAGTTTTTTTCTTTCTTATTTCAGTTTCTTCACGATTATATCGTTTATTATTCGAAAATGCCCTTTTCCAATAAAATGATATGTAAGGATGTAAAAAGAGCTTTGAAAAAGATAGATACATTTTTCAAAAATCCCTTACAGATAGAAAAATGAAATAAAAACTTTCTAAAACTTTGAAAAGAATTTTACTGAATCACATTAAAATATCTTTCAAAATTGTATGTTAAAAAAATTCTTGAGGCTTAGCGTTAAAATTCTCAAGGGTACAAAATTCATAGCCATTATGATAAATTCTTAAAGAAAAGTGGTATCGATTTTGTTCTCTTTTGTGATACGGAAGCTACTTTGACAACCTCTGACATATTTCAAATAAGTTTTTAAAACGTGGAATATGCTTATATCACTTTATGTAACTATACTAAGTTTCGTTCTTGTGCATTTTAAAATTGTAAGTTTTATAGCTTGTGTTGTTAATGTGCTAAAGCCATATATTTATCAAATGAATTAGTAATATTTAATGTGATAATGGACTGTATATTAAATAGTATGAAGATTCTTATCGTAGTACAGAATATTATGGAAGTTTAAAGAATGGGGGTCCCATTTCAAGTTTCATCCTCATTATGACCCTAATTTTCAGACTGAAGTAGCCATGGTCATGGAGGCGAGTTCATTGCCAGCATTTGATAACCTCGAACCCTTGTGCCCCTAGAGATTGCCCTACCCTTGTGCCCCTATTTTAGATGATGCACGTTAAATCTGTCGAGGCTCAAAGTCCTCCCACTGGCGTGATGAGGTAGTTTGGAGAAGGGATACCAGCTCAGGTGTCGTTCTTGTCTTCTGATTATGGTTCAAGATCATGGGTTCCATCTCCAATAGCTCTCAAGTCACTCGATGAATATAACTTGAAATTTTGCCTTAGAATGAAAGGGAGAAGAATTCATCTCGTATATCTTTGAAAAATTATGTTGAAACGTTTACTCAAAAGCACCATAGAATCAGTTTATCTTATCAACATCTTATTACTCAAGAAATAGCTATTCTGAAAGATGTTATCAATTCGTGTATGCCTTTTTTGGTTTATAATATTTCTTCGAATTCGTAATTGAATGTATTTAGCAGGATGGATAGCCGGAGCATCTCTAAGCTACTTTTATTTATAAAAATTACATAGATATTTTATCTAAAATGTTTCAGTATCTAATGTTATGTAAAGCTTATGATTAGTTTTGGTACTACATGCGTATTGTTACGAATTTTGTGTAAAGAATACTGAAAATAGTGTAAATAGTTTATATTTGGATGTGTAATACGTTTATGTTACTCTATGTTGTATTTATTTTTTGCTACAATTTTAATATTCGCAAGCAACGCCGTTTCTTACATTATGTCGGAGATTTAATGGTGAAATTTTGTCAATCGAGCCAAATTAGCTTCATTTTTAGCAAACATGTTGGCGACCATTTTTGGCGATTTCACAACCATAAAGATTATTGTGGAAATTACAGGAGAAATCTAATAATATCTAATAATCTATGATGCAAGCGGATTTTTCGAGAAAAAGAGTCGCTCGCCAAAAATGAGTCTAGTTGTGACCTTTAAAGAGTAGTATTGATTTGACCTTGAAAGTCATCAGTGATTAGTGATTACTTCGGCTGTTGTGTAGGACGAGCGTATGCTTGTGAATAATCTCTTACGTACTTGTATTTTAGACACAGATAGTTATGTCTGAACGCCGTAGAAGGTGTGAAGGCCTTCAGGGATTTATTCGGCTAATATAGCTGCTGTATTTCAATTATTGTTTTTCGATGATAAATTTTTCTCTTGCTCCTGAAAAACTGTCTTACTCTTTGTGACTAATTCCATAAAATCCTCGAAGCACGATCTACGTTACAGTATTATACTGTCGACCAATTCCGCCAAACAAAAAGATATCACCTATTCAAAAAACACCGCCAAATGCTGTTATCTTATTATTATAGTGTTTGAACATTCGCTGGAACCATCTCCACTATTGGTGGTGTATCGCGGCATTTGGCTACATCTTTTGAATTAACGAAATTGGTCGACAAAATAATACTTAAGTACTTTTATTTTTCTACTTTTATTTATTAAAGTTGCTTAAATTGTTTTGTAGATAAAAGAATTTATATATAACTTCTAAGTCATCAAACTTGTTTCGAAAAATTGTTTTTGACTCAATTTAACTCGAAAATGCTTTAGAGGCTGTTAAAAGCTTTTGATAGTTTTCCAATATAAACATCTAAATACATTCTACGTTTTAAAAGTAAAAATAATGCAATTAACAGCCCTTTACACTACTTACAGAGAAGACATCGAACTCAATAATTCACGATATATTTCTCTCTCTCTCTCTCTCTCTCTCTCTCTCTCTCTTTAAGTATTTTATGACTTTACATTTTTATATAATCTTAGAGACTTTTTTTTAAAAAGAAGTTTTAAAAAATTCATATCCTTAAGTAAAATATATAGAAATCTAAAACATTCAAAGTAATCTCATAACACACAAATATTCATCGTTGAAAATGCTTCTCAGAATTTTAGATATCTGACTTTTATTTCTTTAAGGTATTTTTCAAAATGATTTTGAATCAATAATTCCCGTTGCTTTCAAAAATTTATCTTAATATTTATTTATTGTTGACTCTCGTAGTAACTCGTTATGATAGCTTGAAAACTTAAAATAAAGGTAGATGGCCTTTTTGTTACACATATGGTTGGAATTCTTTTGCCTCAAACAATTAAAGTAACAAAAGCAGTGCTAATGGGCAATTTAATTAGGAAAATATTATAATGTAGATCGAGGATCGAAGATTTTATGCAATCAGTCACAAAGAATAAAACAGTTCTTCAGGAACGATGGAAATTTATTGTCGAAAGACAATCCTTAAAATACAGGACACAATACTCAAATTCGCTGATTAAATCTCAGAAGACCTTCTACAGCGCTCAGACACAACCCTCAGTGTCTAAAATACAAGCATGTTTGAAGATTATTCGCAAGCACTCTCTCGCCCTACACAACAGTCGAAGTAATAACTAATCGCTGGCTGACTCTTCACGGCTAAATCAAAACTATTGTTCAACAATCAAAACAAGACTAAGTCAGTATCGGTGAGCGACACCCTATTTATATGACTCACGTATCTTTCGATAAAAATCCGCTTGCTTCATAGATCGAGATATTATTAGATTTCTCCACTAATTTCCAGAAGAATCCATAGAGTCGCGAAATCGCCAAAATGATTGCCTAAAATTATGCCAACTTGGCTCTATAGCAAAGATGTCACCTAATTTCCATTGAATGGCGTTGCTTGCGAATATTACAATGTTAACATAAAATAAATACAGCATAGAGTAAAATAAACGTATTAACAGTCCAGATATAAATTATTTACACTATTTTAAAAATTCATCACACAAAATTCGTAAGAATATATTTTTGGATATATTCTGTCCGTTTTTTGGAAGATGAGATGATCATATGAAAGTCGACTTTAAAAAGCAAAATGACTCAATTGAAATGTGTACAATTTTCTAGTAAAAAATAAAGTTTATTCGTAACCTTATTGTTTGGTTAAAATATAAATAACTAATTGTTTTTACATCATGATTTTCACTTATATTAACAGAAGAAGATGACTATACTTTACAGTAAATAACTTTTTATGTTTCCCATTTCAACTTTAAGGTAACTGATAATACGTTCTAAGCCTTGATTTTGAAAAAGCATATAAATGAGTTAGTTTTTTGATAGTTAGTGTCACTTGAATAAAAATATATGTAAAATACCGTTTTTAAGAATATTACAACAAAAAAAATTATTTAAATGTTAATTTTTTGGCAATAAAATGAAGAAGAAAATAACAATTTTTCAGTACATTCCCCTTTTATGGAAAATGCTTCTATAATAATTTTTTTTTTTTTCATATATATAGCTAATACTTCACTACAGAGCCAGAACACACTAGGATTTTTAAAAAAATCACATTATTTTCGGAGCTCTTGTCTATTAAAATAACAATGGTTTTTTTATAAAGCTTTTCTCTCACTATTATAATATACTTAAATCAGAATAAATCATTTTTTAAGTTAAATATTTCAAAATTCCTAATGCAGTCTCTGTAACCGAAGTCTATACATAGGCAAAATATTATTATTATCGAATCATTTTCCACAAAAGGAGAATACAGTAGAACCTGTTTTTGTGCGGTCCTTCTTTAATATGATTTTGTTTTTGTGCGATTTTTAGTGCGTACTTTTTTATGCGGTATATGAATTCAATGGCTTTGTCGCCACTGTAATATATTCTATCAATGTGCATATATACACTTCAAGACGCTCTATTCATTTGTTATAAACAATCTCCCCACAATGCAAGTTCAATTGCTTTCAACGCGCTAGCGGCACGCGCTTAATTGAAGATGAAACTGTCAATGACAACAACATTATCAATAATTTTATAAATTATGAAGACGGAGAGAGAGAGAGAGAAGTACCGGATTCTTTGAGAATGGTTAAAATATAAGCTGTGATCCAGCTTTTTAACAAATCAGAAAAGCCTTTTCTTAAAATAGATACAATTCCGAAAGGAATTAGAAATTTCAAAAACAGCTTCAATCATGCATATCTGGTTATTCTGACGTTTACAAGCAACTGACCAACCGACCGTCGTCGCAAAAACTTATCGCAAAGTCCAAACGTCACTTGACCATGGTTCAAAATTACGTGGTCCGTCACCAAAAGCCTTCGTGTAGCTGAACGGAGCGACGTTAATATTCACTCACTCACTTGAAATGCCAAAAATTAAATCAATTGAAACTGTATCTTCAAGTGACGAAAGCGATTTCGAACTAATCATTGCAGAAAGATGCGCGCTTTGGATTACGACGAGTAACAGTGAATTATGTATGGGCATTTTGAAAACTTTTCCATTCTTACATGTGAAATTAAATGTTTTTAAAATGTTTCCATGTGTAGAGTTTAATTATTCATTTTACTTGGAAGCACTTTCTCATAAATTTTATAAATAATTAACACACATTTTCTAAGTGAGACTTTTTTTATTAGTACGTCGACAGAGTAGTTTGTTATATGTATTAAAGTGCACAAACATAATATTTTCGATTATTTTATTGTGTGTGCAGTTTCTTTTTTTGCGGTGCCTATCTACTGCACAAAAACAGGTTTTATTGTAATTTGAAAATATGCCTTTTTTTTTTCTTTTTTTTTTTTTTTTTACATAATAATATTTTGAAAATAATTTTATATGTATGTTCTAATTCAGGTGACACTGCATTTCAAAAGCATTAAGCATCTACACACTTTTTTTCAAATTCACTGCTCCGAGCGTATTCAAGATACCTTAAAAATGTACTTATCACTAAAGAAACTACTTTTTTTAAGTCTCCAAAAACCCGAAATACATTCCTTGTGTTTAAATTAACGCACTGAACAAGGAAGACATTTTTAACAGACATCATTAAAAAAGCAATGGTTGTTTGTTAAAATTAATATCGAGTACTAAACACACTTTTGAGAAATAAAATGTTAAATGCAGTGAAGAATTTTAAATGAATTTTATATGAAGAGTATTATAAACAAAATATTTAAATCTTGTAGCTGAAAGAACTAAAACTCAACGCAACTGGGATATTTATGGCAATAATCTTTGATTTACCTACTTAATTATTTTCTTCCGATTGAATAATCTAATCTTCTTATAAGATAATTGCTTACTACAGTTCTGTAGCAAATACTTAGTGTTTTATTTGTGAAACACCCTAAAGCTTCCTTTGAACAACTTTCATTCCAAGGCATATTTCTTCCATACTTTACTGCTCTCTCTCTCTTGTACAGATTTGGATTAAGCCAAGGCCTATTACACCGTTTTGTAGAGAGAAGAAAGAATAGGGCACATAATCCAAATACCTTAGAGTAATAAATAGACTTCGAAGCGGGAGAGATAAGGCTTGTTACGAACGCGTAATGAGACAAGGTGATCAATGAGAAAGCATTATCTTCATAGGTAGGTTCAACTTGCACTAGAGTCAGGTAACAAAAGCCTTTCAGCGCGGCTTCAATCTGCAATGCGAAATGTGCGGTGTGGGAGTAAATCTTACTAAATAAAGTTATGCATTAAGATGCATATATTTTAATACAATAATATAAATATTATATGCGTTAACTAATGCTTATGGAAGTTTAATTTTAAATATTAGAATAAAGAATAAAAATTTTAAAAAACACAAAATGGTTTGAAATATGCATTTATTTTGGTAGAAATGAATGCTTCAGACTTTCAAAATGTAGTATCACATTCTGTATATTTCTTAGGTGAGTGTAACATAAAAATATTAATTAATCAATATAATTAAAAATATTAGTAATATTATAATAAATAATAAAATAATTACATTACAATAACAAAAAATAATTACTTAAAGATCATATACTACATTTAAATGTATTTTAATATAACTTAACAAGTAATATAAAAAAAAAATATTTTTTTAAGTCAAATCCTGCGTAGGTCAACAAAGAAAAGTTTTATTTTAGTTATTTTTTATTAAATAATTACAATTAATATAAATATGTATATACATATGACAGAATCACAATATTAAGTGACAAAAAGGAAAGCGATTTTCCATTTTCCTTTCTATATAGGGTTTTAGATTATTATTTTTGTTTGTTACGATTTATGTGTGGATTCATTAAATTTAATTATTCCACTAAAATAGTATAGTAAAACGAAACAACATTCTCAGAAATTATATTATCCCAAGTGGGATTCGAACCTACAATCTTTGGATTAGAAATACAACGCGCTATCCATTACGCTACAGGGCCACAACGTGCGATTTTCCTTTTTATATATGGTGCTAGTTTATTATTTTTGTTTGTTACTATTTATTCATTAATTATACAAATATTAGTAAATTAATATTTGAAAAAACTGTATTAACATCAAATGTCACCCCCTACAAGTTTAAAAAAAATGTATTTGAACTAGAGTGGATGAATAAAAAGTATTTTATTAACAACTGAAAATTTGAACAAGATATATATACAGGGAGAGTGTGAACTATAATAGTAGGAATTATGAAAAAATTATAACAACAAAAATTAATAGTACTGAAAAATTTTAGTAATGAATTTTCTCTAAAGTGATAAAATAATAAGAATGCCTGCTCCATCGGATAGACTTTTTAAATTAAAATATAGCTGGTATTCTTTATAATCCACATTTCTGATTTTTCAAAAGTATATCCGAGTATATTTCATATGCATTTAATTGAGCATTAATTATTTTTATATTACTTCTCAATATTAATTGCTTTCTTAAGTTTTTTGATACTGAGCAGTTACAACACTGCATAAAACTGAAAAAATATGCCCTATGGAAATACCTGTTTTCATCTTTTTACCTAAGTAATATCTTTTTTTTTTTGAAAAATAAAAGCTACTTAAAAATAGAAAAGGGAAATATTGAAACATTAGAGGAAACAAAATCATTCATTTATCAAAACTGTTTTAATTAATACAAAAAAAAATTCTCTACATCTCGACAAGTTTATTTCTTTTAAAATTGAATTTATAAAAATTGCAAAAACACAGCCAATAAATAAAGAAATAAAATATTTCCAAATATTTTTCGTACTATTTCAAATGAAGCTTAGCATTTAATTCTATGAACTTAATTACACAGTCTAGAGCACAGACTTATAAATTTCTTGTATAAAAGTTTTTATTAGTGAATTGATAGTCTAGTAGGTTGTGATTTATTCAATACTTTTTCCAAGAACTTATCTTAGTTGTACTTCAATGTTTTTTACATTAATTAGTTGTTAATCTAAATGAGCTTAAAAGAAGATGAAGATTAAAATTGTTTTCGCAACTTTCTGTTTAGAAAGATTCTTAATGGATACTTTATTTTCTTATGTACATTTAATTTCAAAAACATAACTATTTAGATAATATTAAGCTATTCGGGAAATAAAATGTCGCGTAATGCTGCTTATATTATATTAAAGATAGATTAAAACAAAAGACAGATTTTTAGGAAATAGGGATTCCTATATATTTACTTATTATTCCTTTTTCATTTTAAAAAATATTTTTATCATTAAACTTTATATTTACTTAATACTTACTTTAATAATTTATTGTAGTTATAAAATTTTTCTGAGTAATATAAATTCTTCCCAATTTTGAAATTATAATTGAAAAACATACTTTTTCGTATAATGTCTAATATTTTTGATTACATTTGAGTGCTTTACAAGCTCAAAGTGTGGATTTAAATAAATTTTTAGAAGAAAACATCATGAAAATAGTGATAAGATTCGTAAATAAAAGCTAGAATAACGAATAGGAAAAATAACCAATTTGGCTGATATCTCAATAATATTTGCTTTGAACTTGAGAGAGTTCATGTGTTAAACGAAACACATAAAAATTCTAATCAGAAAAGGAAAAACATTAGATTTAAAAATCGTAATATCTGAAGTACTTAACATAAGTAATTTAAGTGTTTTTAAACTGTTTTGACTAGAAGAGTATAATAATTTTGATTTCATATTCTAAAAAAGTATACTAAATAAATAAAAAATGACTAAACAATAGATTGTAATTTACTAAATAAAATACGGATTTTAAATTGATTTTGTCACCTTGATAATATGTTCACACATTAAATATGAAACCATTTTGAAAACCATCTAAAAATGCTTTTGTTTCGTTCAAAAAGACTATCTTATTTAAAACAAGCAAAATAGCAGATATGTAATTGCTTTGCCTCACTTTCCTTATGTTTTTTTTCGTGAAATATCTTGCATGGTATTGAACAACAGCTGGTGATCTCGGAGAATTCGGTTTATGAAGATGGAGATGAGACCTTTAATTTTATTAGTGGATGTTTTTTTTTATCTTTATATTTGCGATTGTCACTGATTTAAGCACAAATATATAATTTTTGTGCGGTCTTCAAAAAAATTTATTGATTCCGAAGGAAGAAGAGCAGTAAAATTATGAGCTGGTTCCTTTTCTCCAAAAATGAAGATGTGAAAGTTGATGTAAATTTTGAGAAAATGAAATAAAACTGCAAATAAAAAAATTAATTTAAATAGCAATATATTCTTTGTTAAAATGTTATATATTTATTCGAAATTTTTTAAAGGTATTTCTTTTATTGAAACTGGGGTTAGTTCTATATTAGAAAATAAATTTACGTACGCAATCTTTTTTTTAAAAAAAAATAAAATATTACAATTTAATATACTTTTAGATAAATTTAATTTTTAAGATAATGTGCTTTGTTTGTACTTTGACGATATTTAATGAAATATTTTATAGAAATACAATGCAGTTTTTATAATTTGCGTTTTTGTGCATATATTTATTGATAATAGTATTTATAATGATATAGATGTATGTATGTAATCGACGTTGTGAAACTGTAATACGAGGGTTGATTGATAAGTAAGGTCTCCGATAGTATAAAATAAGTTCCCGACAAGTTAAAACAATAACAGAGAGGTATCAGAAGGAAGGAAATTTATTACTCTTATTTATTGTAAACTCATTTCTCAACATAGTCACAAATAACAGCTACACATTTGTTCGATCATGCTATCAATTTCTTCATTCCGTCCATCTAGAAAAATTCTGGTTGGCTGCGTATCCATTTGCATACGGCTACCTGAACCTCGGTATCCATTGAAAAACGTTGACTCTGCAACTTCTTCAATTCTGGAAACAACCAGAAGTCCAATGGTGCGAAATCTGGGCTGTAAGGAGGTTGCGAAATCACTATGGATTTCTGCTTTCCCATGACGTCCTGTGTTTGTTCATTGAAATGCAGTCTTGCGTTGTCGTGATGCAGAAGAAAAACGTATCTTTCCGATCTGATTCTGCGGATATGTTGCTTGAGTGATCGAAATGTTGCACAGTATCTGTCGGAATTCACCATCAATCTTTTAATCAGAAGTTCCGTGTAGAGCACACCATTTGCATTCCAAAAGAAGGTGAACATGACTTTTGCTGCTGATATTAAAGTTTTGAATTTCTCGACACTCGGAGAACCATGATGATGATATTCCATAGATTGCCTCTTGTTTTCTGGGTCATAATGATGAATCCAGGAAGTCAAAGTTCAGGCAGCCGTGCGCAAATGGAGACGCAGTCAACCAGAATCTTTCTTCACGGACGGAATGAAGAAATGGATATAACAATTGAAGTAATGTGTAACTGTTAGTGGTGACTATGTTGAAAAATGAGTTTACGATATGTAAGAGTAATCCATATCCTTCATTCTGATACCTCTGATACTATTTTACATTGTCGAAAACTTATTTTATACTATTGGAGACCTTACTTATCAATCACGTCTCGTTCTTACATTAAAAATGTAAAATTTCTGTATATTTATTTGAACGTCATGATATAGTAAAAATTGAGAAGTATGAAGCTGTAAAATGGAAGTTTTCGAGAGAACATCCAGTTTTAAATATTTCTCCAAATAAGCTAAAGAATCTTGCTTTATATATATTTTTTAAGCTTTGTGTCATTTAAAAAACATATTAAAAGTTACAATATTATTTCACATCAAGTTTTTAAATGTAATCACTAAGTTCCTGAACAAGTTTGAAAAACTTTCTTCTTTTTAAAGTTATTTAATTAAGATTTTAGAGCATTTTTGCTGCTTTTTGCAGTTGAAATGTAAGAATTCGTCCGGAAGTAAATTTATATAGTGTCTGTAATTATTTCACATAATTTAATGCAACTAACATTATATATTTTTCTATGCATTGAATCAAGTTATTTCAGTTCATCTAAAAAAAGTGCATTCAACTGAAATTATAAATTATTTATATGTATAAGATATTTTGTATTTTTTAGTATTCTTTTTGCGGATATACAAGGTTTTACTGCCCTGGCTTCCAGATGTTCGGCTCAAGAACTTGTACAAGTCCTGAATGATTTATTCGCTCGCTTCGACAGGCTTGCACATGTAATTTGAATTTTCTCTTTTATTTGCACGACTTTTGTTTTAAAAACTTTTAAGTTTAATATACTTTTTTCAAAAATAAGCGCTGCTAGTTTTAAATTATAAAAATGGCAAATTAATATAATACTTTTTTAAAAAGTGTATCGTGGTAGTTTTTTTTAAAAAAACTAATAAATATTCGAACGATAAATGATTTGTGATTGTAGACATAAATGAGCCATATTAAGTGTATAGTCATCAAGAAATACATTCTAAACATTTTTATTCCTTTGATTTCGATACATCATTTGTGTATACTCATTGGCATGATTGGATTGTAAAAGGAAAAATATTTTAGACAATGAATAGAGAGAGAGATTGACAAAAAAGTAAATATTAACATAATAAATTTCAAAAACTTATATAACCCTTTATAGGGCCATTCTTTTTTCTAATAATGTTATGTTAAAGTATTTTGGGGATTGTGTGGTTCATTTATAAAGTTAAATTCGTTTAACTTATTAGCTAAAAATAAGATCACATTTAATGGGAAGTATGCTTACAATCATCTATTGGGAACTATTTAAAGGTAGGACAAAATATCAAGAATAATTTTAAATACTAAAATATATACTGATAAAGTTATAAATTAGATGCATCTGGTATTTAAAAAAAATGACGAATTTATGCATATTAATTTCCGTAAAATTTCCGAAAACAAAGATAAATACATAGTAGGGCATTCCAAGCTATACAACGTAATTTGTTTTCATGTACTTCTTTTAGTAGAACACAAACGGCAACGTCTATATGTTTTTTGTAAAGTCGGCATATGTTACCAATTGCTGTTCAGTAAATTTAGAGGTCTTCTTTTGCATTAAGATTTGAAAATCCAGAAAATCAGTTGTTGAGCTAGCCGAATTCAAAAATTTTATTGGTCTTTTGAGATCTCAAATCTCTTCTTATTTTCCAGACAATGAAGGCATGGTCTGCCATATAGCTACCAGATCAATCAAGAAGTGTAAGATTTGATGCCAAGGTTTTCGAGAGAACATTGTCCAATTTCTTATATTCCACGATCAAAGTTATCAAGGCTTCCCATAATGCCATTTAATCGTAGGTGGGAAAAAGCCTCCCTTCGACATATAAAAATTAGTGAAGTTGGTTGTGTAAATATACTTCCTGTGGCCTTATAAAGGGTTAAAAAATTTTTCGGCAGATAAAAATATTTTTCTAGGTTTTAATCTAAGTTTATCAAGAAAGAATAATCAAAACGGAAACGGAAAAAAAATAAACAGCTTGTTTGAAGTTCCTCCTATTTATTAGTTTGCAAAGATAAAGGGAAAAGAGAAAACAACTTGCTCAATCTGAGAAAAGGGAAAAAAATCTTAAAATCAGATTACTTTGAAAGTTTTTGAACTTAAAGAAAATATTTTGCAAGTCATTACTGTGTATGTAAACCAAAATAAAAATAAATGAAAATAAGATTTAATTTTGCAAAAAGAAAAACCCATCTCACTAAAAAAATAAATTATAATGTTCTGATATTTTTAATATTCCTAATTTAAAAAATTATCTGCTAATACTTAACAAATGAACTTTCATTGTATATGGATAGAATAGCATAAAATAAAAACGATGGAAATTATCAGATCTAATTAAAATGGCTCAAAAAATTTAATTAAAGAGTATGAAATGTTTCTTTTGTAGTTGAGTGATTATTAACAAAAAGTTTTTTTCCTTTGATTTTTTTTCTTGTTTCTGTCAAAAATTTAATAAAATCCCGACAGTTAATTAAATTGGAACTTCTATGTTCTAAATAAGTAATTTGATTAACAAAATGTATGCCATTGTTTAAACTTATCATGTTTTGACAAGATAAAAAAAACACAGTAATTTCTCATTTTTACATTTTTTAAAAATTATTTTTACATTTTCTAGGAACAACATTGTCTTCGAATAAAATTATTAGGTGATTGTTATTATTGTGTGAGTGGTTTACCAGAACCTCGATCTGACCATGCGCATTGCTGTGTTGAAATGGGTTTGCACATGATACATGTAATTAAGTAAGTTTTACATATTTATTTAAAAGCACGAATTCTTAAGATTTGTCAGTAAAAAAATGCATAATTTATTTTTAGTGTTTTGTATTTATAAAAAATAAAGGAACACTTAATTTTCAGAGGCATAAAATAATAATGAGACAAAAATGTTTGTCATTATGTTTCATTTTTTTTTATTTTAATAATCCAAGTTTTAAAATGGTAAGAGATTTCAAAAAGGAAATTATAATTATCTTCATTTGTATTTACTTTATATGATATTTTCTTGTATGTTTCCTTTCCTTTATATTTATAAAAATATATATACCTGTCAGATAATTAGAAAGTATAATACTGCTCACATTCTTTTCTTTTTATTGAATGTACTTCTTGATTAAAAATGCCATTCTTGTTCTTACTATTCAATTTCTTTTTTAATCTTTTGAAAATTTACATTATATAAATTGCTTGCATGAAATTAATTGTAAGAAAATATTTTTTCATTTATTCCATGTTTATGATTGATATCGTGTCCGAAAGCATTCGAAATATTTCTCAAATGCTAAATAATTAATTAAAATCAAAAACTAAATAGTTAAAAGAAAACTCACTTTGTGACTGGAAATATTAATTTACAACATATATATTACAAAACAGTTCAAAGATAAATCTTAACAATAAGAACTCTTTTAAAAAATGTCAAAAAAAATTTGGAATTAGGCATTAATTATGAACAGTGGTCTTCAAACTGTGTTCCACGCGAAAATCTGGGGTTCCACGAGTCCCAATAAAAAAACTGAAAAGAAAATTATAAATGTGTTTGCAATATAGATTCATGTTCTCTATGAAGTTTGTATATCCACTAAAATTTACAGCTCATCCCTGTCAATAAGAAACTAAAAATTTTATTTCTATTTAATAACTTTGTTTTGTAATACTTTTTAAACTATTATAATATAATAAAAGAATATTAAAAGGAGTTTGTTTTTATATATTACCTACGGTTCCAAATATTTTATTGTTTACTATCCCGGATTCCACAAAATAATTGTATACTCGTTAGTACAATATCTTGCAAAACTAAATAGTTCTCCAATGGAAAATGCACTTTTTGACATTTGTTGAAAAAACACTTACAATAAAGGAGAGAGAACAACTTATGGACCTATCTACAAATTCCATGTTAAAACGGTAAATTTAAGCAAGAACAGTTCCAAAATCTTATGGTGAAAATTCCTACAAAATACACAGTATTCCTCTAAACATTTTAATGCCATTCATAACAATGTATTTAAGTGAAAAATATTTTTCACCATAAATGGCTACAAAAACAAAGTATACAAATAAATTAAGCTCAGAATATGTAATGCGATTGCAATTAATGTCAACAGACCTAGACTTCGACAGTTTGTGTGAAAAAACCAAGCACATATCCCAGTTACTAAAGTTGGATCGCAGGTTAATATTCTTAATGAGTAAATTATATTAAAAGTAGATTAAACTTAAATAGTAAATTAAACTCTTAATAGATGTAATTCCTTTTCTAATTGCCTTTACAAAAAATACCTATAAGATGTTGTGATTTACTTTAAATATTATTTTAAGGTATATTCTTCTAAGTGTGTGTGTGGAATAGGGTTCCGAGAAAACACCTTCTACTTCTAGGGTTTCCGTGAGTTTAAAAAGTTTGAAGACCACTGGTTATGAGTAACATGACATGCGTAAAGTATGAAGGGAATCAAAATATTTTTTTTTAAAAAAATGTGTCTAGTTAATTTAATTTCATATTTGGATTTATGATCCCATATTAGAAATAAAAGCCTATTCATCCATTAAATGAAGTAATTAGTATTGAAATATTTTTTTTAATAATGTGTAAGATTACTTCTATTAAAGGGTTAATTTTTAAGTCTAGAAATTTACAACCAGAAGTTCTATCATGTAATGTTTGTAATTTTCACTTAATACATATATCTATAATGCTATCACTCTAATTAATTATTACTAAGCATCAATTAAAGTATGATCATTTATATAAAATATGATCGTTTGTAAATTTGCATATAATTAATAATGTATTTTATTGACATGGAACCAAAATTTGGCAAGTTGCTATCTCCCTCTTCATTGCCTTTGTGTTACTATTTTGCAGAAAAAGATGAAACACAAAGGCATTGAATTTTTGTACTGAAATTGATAGATAATGAAATGATTACATTCTACGCCGTAACCATCAGTGAATAACAATTGTAGCTTTAAAATTAAATTTGTAACCAGTGATAATTTATTAGAATTTTTAATGCCACAACTGCTAGATGGCCCCACTAAACAAAGTACTTAAACAATTTTCCTCTGGCAGGGAAACGGAAGCCAGGAAAATGGATAATTAGGCTGCTTGAGATCTGGTATGCACCAAAGCACATTAATCTCCCCCAATGTTGATTTTTTTTGTATATATATGCGAAGAAACATTGAACTGTATATAATCTAGCAGCCATAAGGGTGCCTCTAGATACAGGAAATAAATTATATTAGCCCAGAAGTGAATCACTTGTGCTTCTGAATGGTTTCTGACTCGTCACTATGGTAACAGATTAAGTAATTGATGACTTCTCCCCGACGACGATGCCGGGAAGTATAAGAGGTGTGACACATACAAAAAAAACCGAAAATACGAAACGAATTCTGTAAGTACGATCATTGTACTTACAGAATCAGTTCCCGGTAAGAGTATCACCTTCACAGAAGTTCCCTTCGGCATTCACACACTTCTGCATTCGGTGCTGTCGTTGCTGGTATCAGTTCTAAAACGAGATTTTTGGAATGTCCTTCAGGAGATTCTCCGTTTTTTCCTGAGCCCCTTCAACTGAGGTAAAATAAGTTCCCTTTACGCAATATTTAATTGCAGGAAATAAAAAAAGGTCACATGGGGCCAAATCAGGAGAAGAAATAGGATGTCCCATCACAATGATGTTTTTGCTGGTCAGAAACTGTTTGACATATAGGGCTGTGTGAGCGGGTGCATTGCCGTGGTGCAACAACCATCCATCCCTCTGCAATTCTGGCATTTTTTTTTTTCCTAATTTTTTTCACGGAATCTTTTAGTAGTGTAGATTGACAGTTTGACCACTTATGTGGGTGGGAACCTACTCATATCAGGAATTTTGACAATTTTTTGGCCAGTAATCGCTTACCTTGGGTGCCCAGCAGGTTCATCATTTTCCACACTGTCCCTTCTCCCCGAAAACCACTTACACCATTCAAACATATGTGCGCTAGACAAGGTTTCACCTTCATAACCTTTGGATATAATTTGAAATGTTTTCGTGGCTGATTTCTTAAGTTTTACAAGAAACTCTGATGTTGACTCGACATTTATCCGGCAGAATGCAGCTGCACGTGTTCACTCAATGACGCAGGACTCCGAGCTGGCCTGATCGGTTGAGGCGAAGCTGGCCACATGGATGGAGGAGGCGCGTGGGATGATGTTACCCAAGCAGTTGTTGCCAACTCCACTCTTTTTTAAAGCTACACTTGTTTCCTTTTTTTGTGTGTCACACCTTGTATGTTCGTTCAGCAGTTTGTAAGAGATACTTTAAGATAAAGTTCACCATAAATGGATTGCATTAGCTTTCCTGATATTTTATTGAACTATATACTTAATTCTACATTTAATAATTTTCTTCTGAGGCATCTATGACAAATACAAGAACAATCATATAAATTGTAACCATCCGGTTTAAAGAAAAATCTTGAAGTGTAAGAAATAAAGAGCAAGTTTCTTCTTTTAATAAATTAAATGCAAAGGTATTATCATTATCATACAAGAAATGGATCGTGCTATAATAGATTATGTATATTATGTTCAAATGAGATCACCTAATTGCTTACGACAATCGTCCTCAACCTTTCCTCTCGTTGTAATCCATAGCTACACATTTTTCTTGACGTACCTTTAGTCCTGACTAAAAGTTCTAACATACCCACAAAATACACTTCTAATTGGTTATTTTTTTTTATTTTTACTACAGATGTATTTTTTATGAAGACTTACATTCGAAGTAATGCCAATTAGAATCAGACAAGATTAATAATTAACGTGGATTCCTTGTAAACTTATCCAAACTTTTATAATTGGAAAATCTGCGAAATGAGTCCCATAATTGGCTTTTTAAATAAGGCTTATCTTATTTCTTCAGTTACTTATTACGTCACCGAACATACACATAAAACTCTTACCAGGGTGAATGCTTCAATCTTCATATTGAATTCTTTAACTGGTACAGTTAATAAGAAATTCAAAACTATAATGTGACATATTACATGCTACACGTGATGAACTTTAAATGACTAATTTTATAAGAAGTTATCTGAAATCCAAAGTTTATCGATTTAATTTTCATATGTTTGAATTCTCAAATCTATTTTAATGTACATTTTTTATTAGTTTTTAAATCTGAATAATAAAAATTGCAATTTTCTTATTAGAAATATAATTTATCAGTATCAGCAAATTTCTGACAACTTAGGCTTTATTGGAGTTGGTTATTTAATTTTATTTTTGTTATTTAAGGTATCCAAACACGCGTTAAAATGACCAAATACCGGCAAAACATATACTTTTGTTTTGTTTTTTTATTATTTTATTTAATAGAGCTATATTTTGGCTTTACAAAACACTCTTTGTTTTATTTCTACGTTATCTAGAGGTCAAGTTACAATCAGTTGGACAAAATTAGAAAAACTGGAAGTGTGTCTTTAATCTACCACACAGAAGTGGGCATTTAAATTGTTCAGAATCTATCATGGCGAGTTTAATTACTCAAAATATTATGAATCTATTTCTATAAAACTTTTTGTGTGTGAACCGTATATTTATATTATTTTCCCAGAGAATCTACTAAAATATTTCTTATTTTATGAATATTTTTTGAGTTATGGTCTGTTATTTAAATAATGGTCTCATAAAGAATAACTTATAATAACCCGATCAGCTCTAAAATTTTTAATTTTAATAAAACATTAAAATTTTAGTGCATTCTGTAGATAAACGCATCTAATTTGTTTTTGTAATACTTTTACGGATATACATTTATTACTTTTTTCTCTAATTGCTTCGAAGTTTTTCAAAAATATGGCTAAAATTTCACTTATAATTGGATTTTTGTAAAATTTAGATAATTTTTTTTAAAAAAAATACTGTCAGTTAAATATTAGTATTTATTGGTATTGATTCTTAAAAAAGCATTTATAATGTTTTAGTATGCTTTTTTAAAAAAAAAAAAAAAAGTACTCCGAACGTTTTCGGATACCTTAAAGCTTATTTTCCTTGTTATAATAAGCAATTGTGAAATTCAGAAAAGTTTCTTCGATGAAAAAGTCTGTTAAAAAAAAAGAAAGAATGGCGAAAAGAATATGGAAATAATTTCGCTTTCCATTTAGCATTGTCATATCATTGCATATAATTTTCGTGATTAGATACTCTTGATTATCATCAATAAAGCATATCCATGTTTAAGTACAAAATTTTCATCAATAAATTTTTATTAGATTTACATTTAATTGCACAATAATATATTTCCAAATTACAAATTATAAATTTCAGAAACGAAAACTTTTATTAAAAAGAATTTACGTCTTCTACCATTCCAATGGCGCCAGAAAATTTATTGCAAAATTATGCCCACCTAAACCATTCATTTAATAATCGATGCATGCCTTAATTCGCGTTTGAAAGCCTTTGCCCTTCCGGTCGCTTGTTTTGATGGACTTGCCATAGTTAGTGGAAATTCTCCAGGATTATGCATTGCATTAAAGGCTTAATGCTTGACCCTCCTTTAACAGGCTGGTGCGAGAGAAGACTAAAGTGGACCTGAATATGAGAATAGGAGTCCATTCGGGGAGTGTACTGTGCGGTGTCCTTGGACTCTACAAGTGGCAGTTTGATGTGTGGTCCAACGATGTGACGCTTGCCAATCACATGGAATCCGGAGGAATTGCAGGGTAAGTTGTTGGTACTTTGATTAATTTGGAGTGGCTCTGTACGCATAATTAGATAATGAAGTTTACTTAATGATTAGATTTTTTGAATTATTGTTAGTTTCGTTATATAATGAGTAGGGAATATTTAATGAATAAATTAAGTGTTTATTTGTTTAGCTATATGTTTTGATCTAATTTGAATCAATACATTTCTTTCGCAAAATATTGATATTCATTACTAACAATTTTTAAAGAACGTGATATGCAATGTTACTCGAAGGTTTACTGCAACACAATATAAAAATTTATGTTAAATAAGAGACCATATATCAGAAAAAACTTTAATCAATGTTAACATTTGTTTTGTATTTATATAGCAGTAAGATTCACTCCTGGTAGTAATAGAAATAAAAATCTTACAGCCAAAAACATATTTCAGAACTGGCACTAGAAGACCAGTGGCTGTGTGGTAGTGTATCGTGCTTCCATGCTACAGGTCCGAAGTTCAAATACCGGGCTGGACAAGGTCGAGTCAGCCCTTCAATAAATGAGTACCAAGCTTGTTTGGAACTGAACACTGGAGGTTTCGAAGTCAGACTGATCACTTGACCGAAACATCTCCGCAGTAGGTATTGTCCCTCATAGGCTGTTGTGGCACAGATTTCAGTTCAGTTTACTAAATTAAACTGCTAAATTTGATTTTGCCAATTCACTTTTACGAATTTAACTTCAAGGTCATAACAGCCCCTTGCGGACCTTGGCTGCTTCAACCAAGCGTTCCCTCCAGCGTCCTCTATATGTAGCGAATCCTGTCCAATTTTTTTTTAATTTTCAAAGTATTTAAGTCTTTCTCAATGCCATTCAACCATCTAATTGGTGATATTCGCTCTGATCGGGTTCCCATAGGTTTATTAAATGTCAAGATCTCAATAGGATTATCTTACGAGCTTCTCCAAATAGGACCAAGCCATTTACGAATTTAACCCCGATATTATTCAGCTGCCATATTAAGTTGAGAACTTTTGGCTTCTTTGTGGCCAAATCTAGATGCCTCTAAAGATCCATCATGTGGAGGAGCTCACGCACGTTAAATTTACTGAAACTTAAATGTTGATGTGGCAAGGAAGTTTGAGGAATACCAACTTAGAGGTCGTCCTCGTTATTTGATTGATGTGCAAAATTAAGAGGTCCATCATCAATAGCCCTGGTATTGCTTCTAAGTGTGCTTCTTAATTTGTAAAATGTGCTTAATATTCTTATTTCCGAGTTTTGAATAAACTACAAAATAAAATACTGATACTTATAATTTTAAACAAAGACACACACACAACACAACTATATATGTATAAACTGATGAATTTTTTCGTGAGTAAATTGCGTTGTTTATACTAAAATGCCTAAAGAATAAGGCTTGTTATCATTAAAACAAATGTTTTTTTTACTAAGCGTCAGTGATTCAGTTGTTTGGGTTTCGTTTCCACAGAAAAGTGCACATCTCAAAAGCCACTCTGGATTACTTGGGAGACACTTATGAGGTAGATCCCGGCCACGGTGAAACTCGTGATGCCTACCTGCGTACTCATGGCGTTGAGACATTCCTGATTAGGAAGAACCAGCCATCAGTGTCACCCTCTAAGGTGAGTTATAATATGTAAAAATATTCCTTCAATGTATTTCTAAATTTGTCGCGACCCAGAGGTCACTGGGAAAGTTTAGGACACTGAGTGAACAGACATTGTTATGAAAAAAACTAAGTTTATTTTGTTCTAACAACTTACTATCAAGCAATGTTATAAACCGAGGAAGCACAGTCAAAAATTAAATGTCTACCTTAAATTCAGACAAATAATTATTCACTTAACTGCGGGTGATCAGATGTAACAACACTCATCGGGTCAACTGGATGTTCCAGTACAAAGCTTCTTTTTCCAAGAACGCCAAGGCTTCCGATAGTCACTTCGCTAATCTCACTTCAATAGCGTCCCAATGACTAGTCCTGACATTTACTTTGCAATTTAAATAGCATTCAAATTAATCAAGTTCTCTCTGCAGAAGGCGGTTTTAGTTAAAAAAAAGTATTTTTCCCCAAGAGGGTTAGTAAAAGTGTGTGAGTAGGACTCATCACAATTTTAAGCCTTTGCAGCTCAACAGATTACAATCCTTGCCACCAGCGAATGTATTGGTCAAGCGATTCCAACAAATATCAAAACATAGAATAAATTAATCTTCAGCACATTTAATTCAAGCGAGAGTGATATGGAAGTGAGAAAAAAGTTATACTAACTCAGGTGTCATCCTCATCACTACATCATGGTTAATAATTTCAATCCGTCTTTAAATCTTCCTTTCCCGGTATCTCTAGAACGAGACATTAATTCAAAGCTAGGCTAAAACAATAATAAATTATCTCATGGTTATAAGTGAAAAAGATATTTAGACATCTTTTAAGGTATCCGACTACGTTCGGAACCTTGATTTTAAAAAAGTGCATAAGTGAATAACTTTCATGATATTTAGTGTCACTTAGATTTGAATTCATGTATAAAATTGTTTTAAGGACATTTTGATAAAAAAAAAATATATTTAAATGCAATATTTCGGCAAAAAATTAACTTAGAATAACCTTTTTTCAAAATGTTCTCTTTTTGTGAAAAATGTTTCTATTATAATAATATTTTGCCTGCATATAGCTCAGACCTCTGTACAGAGGATCAACTATGATTTTTGAAAATTTCACATTATTTTCAGAATTAAAACCATTTGAAATAATTATCGGCGTTTTTTTCTTAAAATTGCTCCCCTCTGTTGTCGTAAAACGTGGATAAACCCACTTCTAAGTTATATATTTCAAAAATTCTAGTTGAGCCTCTGTAGAGAGGTCTGAGCTATATACGGGCAAAATACTATTATAATAGAAGCATTTTTCGTAAAAGAAGAATATTTTTTTTTTGAAAATGGGTCATTCTACGTTCATTTTTTGTCAAAATAGTGTACTTAAGTAATTTTTTATTGTAATATTATTCTTAAAACAGTTTTAAATACATTTTCTCATCAAAGTGACACTAAATATCATAAATATTATCCATTTATACGCTTTTTCAAAATCACGGTTCCGAACGTAGTCGGATACCTTAAAAATGCTTTTATCTAAGCATTATGTAGCACAGGGTGAGGCTTGGGAATTTCCAGTTTTGAACATGTTCCAGTGATATTCATAGGGAGGAGAGGGGCCTGGGTAGAGGTTCGATGGTAGGGGTGGAGTGGAATATTTATGTCTCAGTATCAAACTTGTTGTGGTAGAGGCAGGAAAGCGCTTTTGCCGTAGAGGCGTAAATCTCTAATAGTCAGTTGGTGATTTTAGTGCAACGCATCTATCGTCGTCACTTCGATATTCCTCCGCGAGGTAATGTTCGTGATCGGAAATGTGTTTCAATGTAGATGGATGCCATCTGAGCAACGGGGAATGTCTTCAAAGAAAGAAAAGGACCTCCGAAGACCGTTAGAACACCTGAAAAAGTGGAACGAGTTCGTGTGTCAATTCAGACTGGTATGTAACAATGATCCAGCAATTCTTCTTACCCGCTCTCCAAAAAAAGGATCTTGACAACGTGTGGTTGCAATAAGATGGGGCCACAGCCCACACCTCCAGGGTTTCCATGGATATTTAAGAGCAGCCTTCCCCGAATGACTAATCTTCCTACGAGGAGGGACGTAAACTGGCCTGGGTTCTCACCTGATTTATCCCCTCCTGATTACTTCCTGTGTGCTTATCTCAAGTCAAGGGCTTACAAAGATCGCTCCAAGACCTTGGAAGACCTAAGGAACAACATCCGAGCCGAAACTCACAATATCCCGGTCGATATGCTTGAGAAGGTGATTCAAAGTTTTCAAAATCGATTGCCTCAGTGTATTGATAATGGAGGGCGACATTTAACGGATATTGAGTTTGAAACTGCGTTATTCAAATTTGTAATGGGTGGAAGGCGGATAGTAACAATAAAGTCAAATGAAACATGTAGCGTGTTTTATTGCATTTTCAAAATAGGAAGTTCCCACGCCCTACACTGTATTATTAAATTTGTTCTAGCATAATAAAGAATTGTTCTTTTTTTAATATTGTAATAAACACAGAATACTTTGCAATTAAAAATTTCAACCGGAAAAAAAATTATGTTTCTATCACTATTGAAGTGGAAAAAAAATTCAAATATTTTTTAAAGACTAAAAAATTAATTATAAATAATTTTTCTAAGAGTTTCCTTTCAATTATTGATTAGTATGTATAATTTGTTAATTGATGGTTCACACTTTTGGTACTTGCATTCTAAAAAAGAATTATATATTTCTTTTGTGCACAAAAACTTGAATTATAACAGTCTACATGTGAAAGTTTAAATAGTATTCTCGACAATAGTAAAAAATAAGTATCAAAATTAATTTAGAAACATGTTGGCCTCGCTTAAACGAAGTATAACAAAGCGATTTCTTTCAACAGAAACAATTCACTCATTATATGTATTCATGTTCGTTAAAGAGAGATAAAAAAGACAATTGAATGTAATGAGTGCTTTTCTGTAACCTTGACCTCAATTCGTTACCAAAATTAGCAAGGACAGTTTTATTGCTTCTTTTATTGTTGTGTTGTCATAATGTGTGTCATCAATGCCACTTGAGAGCATATGCAGCACTATTAATTCTGTTAAAACGTTCTCAATGTGTTGTTTTCTTCTATGTTACAAAACGTGTCTAAATGTAGCTAAATCATAATTCAGAATATGAAATTTTAGGTAATATATGCAAAAACTTAGAGAAAAAAATGTGACTTCTTTTTGTTGTTGAGTAAATTTTTAATCTTATTCGCTTTAGAAGATATTTTACCGAATTCCTTAATGCTTACGCTAACAATGGAAAATATTTTTTATGTCACTTAAGACTTGACGTTAACATCTAGTAGACTTCCTAATTTTAATAATAAAGGAGATTAAAAAACTGTAGCAAAAAAATAATATTTAGCACATCACGGAAAAAAAATATCTGTAAACTGAACTTTACATTAACTATGTTTGATTACAGAAATGCCTAATCATTCTGAAATTGATTGTTACAAAGAAAAAGGGGGAAAATCGTGCTGAAATGTTTTTTTAATTTTATTTCGTAATAGAATGATAGCAATTGTTTAAAGAAATGTTAGACACAGATTCTAAAACACTAAAAAGAATATTGAGAAAATAACAGAACAATAAAATATTTTTTAACTTACTTTGAAACATTGCAAGAAATCTCAAAGGGAAAAATTCATTTTTATTTACTATTGAATAAATAAAAAAGCATACTGTAATTATTAAAGAATCTTTGTTATCCAACAGCATATGTTGTAATAAACACAGGATGTCCCAGGATTATTGAGACAAACTTTACGGGCAGATAGGGGGCATCACAAGGTTTCAAAATTTCTCAGCAACCCATGATTAGAAACGCATTCGTTCAGTGCCAGGTGACGTTGTTTGCAAGAGCATTGGAGGAAATAGACCTGCATTACCGCAGTCATTTGAGAAGTCAGTCGCTTGCAGAGGAGTATAAAACGTTTTACAAACACCGAACTGGAAGTTATGCACCTGATTTGCGGGTTGGCAGAAGGAAATACTCGAGCAGCAGAAAGATTGCATTGCGATAGGTACCCACAGAGAGATGCACCGGACCACCGGATTTTTGCTAATTTCATCACAATTTGTGTGAATATGGATCATAACAAGTTATAGGCATAGTGAGGATGGCTCATGAACGACTCGAACTCCCAACATGGTACTCGGATTTCTTCGAACAGTATCCAACACATTTTGTTACATGCACGGAACAAAATGTGTTGGATACCATGCCCGTTGGAATGCGTGACCCACCTTCACTATGCCTATTACCTCGTAATGATCCATATTCACACAAATTGGGATGCTGATTAGCAAGCATCCGGTAACCCTATGTATCTCTTTGTAAGTACCTTTCGCTGTGCAATCTTTCTGCTGCTCGCGCATTTCCTTCTGTCAACCCGTAAATCAGGTGCATATCTGCCAGCTTAGTGTTTGTAAAACGTTCCATATTTCCTCCGCGAGTGATTGGCTTCTCAAATAACTGCGGTAATGCACGTCTTTTTCCTCCAATGCTCTTGTGAACAGCGTCTCCAGCGTCGAACAAAGACGTTTCCGACCATGGGTTGTTATGCAAATCTGAATCCTTGTGATGCCCCCTACCTCCGCATAAAGTTTGTCCCTATGGCCCTGTATAATCTTAAATAATTGAAGACCTGCCACATAGAGGGACAGATGCACGTTAAAACTGTGGAGACTCAAAATCCTTCTGTTGGCGTGGTGTAAAAATTCGGAGAAGGGCTTTCGTGTCATCCTCGTCACTTGACCGTGGTTCAAAATTGAGAGGTCCGTTTCTAATAATCCTAGTTATACTTTTTATATGGCGACGTTAATAAATAGCTATTCTCTCACTCAGTTTTAAATATCATATGTGTTAGCTTTTAATTAGAGTCACGCCTCTATATAACGAAATCGCTAAATCCTGAAAAAGTTCGTTGTATGGAAAATTCGTTACATAGAGGTTCATCTTTTAATTTTTTTATAAACCACATGAAAGAAATTTTAAATTCATAAACACTATATATTTTTAAAAAAAGTAATTATTCACGCCATTTTGTAAATTAAAAATATTTATTTTATATATCTTACCTATAAAAAAGAAAGAAAGGAAAACTATAAGGAAATTTTCTTGACACCTTTATCCATTTCCTGAAGAATTAATTTTTTTTCTTTGATGCTCAAGCACTTATCTTTTGACATTTTCGAGCTACAATAAATGAAGCTACCAATACGACTGATCAACACTGCAAATGAATGAAGCCTAGTTCAAGGATACAAGGCAACTCCACTGAGAGTGAAAGGGGATATCGAAGATGTTTCTAGTGAATTGGACGATGAGGATTAAATGCTACACTTCTTGAATGAAACGCCCAAATTTCTATTACTCTCGGCAAACTTGGTACCTAATAAAACCAGTTCAAGATTTATGACCAGCATAAAATATGAGTTAAAAGAAAGGATAACTTGAAATGTCCAAAAATACTGAAAGAAAGGGGAGAACAAAAATGTATCCCTAGAAAAAATGTTCGTTATATAGAAAATGCACTTCGCTGTTGGGAGGTTATTTTGCGAAGAAAATCGTGAAATGTTCAAAGTTCCAGGAAAAAGTTCGCTGTATAGATAAATTCGCAATATAGAGGTTCGTAATATGGAAATTCTATAGTATTTACATGAATGATAGAAGAAATCTTCAATTCAAATTCCTATTATATATATTCTAGATGTATCAATAAAGTCAAGTCTATAATATTAAATTTCTAAATTTGAATATATATATATATATATATATATACATGACAACAAATATATAAATCACTATATGTAGGAAATGAAAAGTAGAGTAAAATAAAATTGTTTTATTGGTAAACTGCTGGTATATATATGACTAAATGTACAAGGTCAGTATAAAGAACTAAAAATATTTTTGAATTATAAAACAAAAAATACGTGAAAATGACAGAAACACTTTGAGCTTCTTAAAGTAAAACACTATAGGAAAATAAATTTATATTCGAATTCCTTTTCCATATAACATTCTTCGTAGTAACTTTCAGGTCTTATTCAATTTCGCATCGCCAATGTCTCAGGCGTCTCGGCTGTACTATTTCCAGTTATATATCTTTGAAGTTCATGTAAATTCAATACATGAGAATTGTTCTCCATACAGAAAAAAAAATCCTTTGGAATGTTAGCTGGGGAGCAAGTGCCAAGGCAATAAATACAGCGAGAGCATCGACTTTTTCATCATTCACAAGAGACTATCCAATTCTTTGCGCGATGCAACATACATCATTTCCCTCTAAATTTTTCATTTTCCGATAAGTAAAACGACTATGGAGGTTGATATTCGCAGATCACAATTGATATCTTCTTTCGGCTGCAATAACTGATTTGAAATCACTTCAGTATGTGAAATAGTTTCCCGTAACGACGGCCATGAGAGTGGAAAACATCCTTCTTTTAACCCCTTAACTGAGACATATATTTCAGAAAAATGAACCAAAAATAGAAAAAAAATTTGACTGTTTAATTTTGTTCTTTACATTATTATAAGAGTTAGAAAATTGTTTTTTATTACAAAAATAAAATTTTAAATACAATAACTACTATTTATATATATATAATGTATTTTTACAAATACATTAAAAAGTAATAGATTACACACACATCTTATTCAATAAGAGTAAATTAAAGAAATATTTTTAACTAAATATAATATAACTAATCTAATATAATATAAAAATACAACAATATAATTTTCAAAACATAAATTTTACATATCTTTTTACAGTATAGCAGTGGCGTAACAAAGATGATTTGAGCCCCCCTTCAAAGTCAGGTTTTGGGCCTCAAACCGGATCTTACAGAGGCTATACTTGGCAACAGCCAGGCTTTTGACCCCCTAGAACCTTGTCTCCCCCCTCGCAATGCGGGGGTTGCGGAGGTGTACGTTACGCCACTGCAGAATGGTATATCCCAAAACACGGTACTGCACACAAGCTCATATCGTACTCCGCAATTAACTTATGTCTAATTAGTGGTAAGACGTGATTAGAGACGTGTCTCACGTTTTACCACTAATGCCATCTGTTAAGAAAATAGTGAATTAAATTTCCTAAAGTAGAAACGAGCTCAGCCCGGGCTTCACAAAATAGAAACGTTAATCTTTCTTCTGCCCGAAGTCAGTTCGGGCATCACAAATACTGCACGTAATAATTGCCCGAACTGTATCCGAGCAACACTGGCAAGAGGTCAACATTAACAAATTGATAATCACGCTGTTCGGGATTGACGCTGTTCGTTAAAATAAACTTTTTAAAACTTGAACTTCTTCTAGTTAAAAAAAAAAAATGGTTAGTGGCCTCATTTATCACACACTTAGAGACATTAAAATATCTCCAATATAATTTTATGAATGCCCTGTATTATTAACATAAATATTGCAGCCACAGACTTTGGGAGCTCAATTGCATTTCTAATTACTTTAGCGGGTTGAAATGGAAAAAAGCTTTAATGTCCTATCCATCTCTTGAAAGTAGTAACAGACAGAAAAGTGATAGCTTCTGAAACGAAATTGGAAATTAATGTAGACGGCGATACTGTTACGAATTTTGTGCAATGAATGCTGAAAATAGTGTAAATAATTTATATCTGGATGTGTAGTACGTTACTATTAATCTCTGTTGTATTTATTTTATGCTAAAATTGTGTAATATTCACAAGCAACGCCGTTTCTTACCTTATGATGGTGATGATTCAATGAAAATTTAGCAAAATGTTGGCGATAGAGTCAAGTTGGCATCACTTTTAGCGACCATTTTCAACGAGTCAACGATTAGAGAGATGCTTCCGGAAATTACTGGAGAAATTTATTAATATTACGATCTATGACGTAAGCGGATCTTTCTCGAAAGATCCGTGCAGACTTTAGTAAATAGGAGCCACTCGCTGAAATTGATTCATTATTGTTTTGACCGTTGAATCGATTAGTGATTAGTTTCTACTATTAAGCGAGTTCTTGCGAATAATCTTAATCATTAAGTATTTGTATTTTCAGAAACTAATAGTTATGTCTGAGAGCTGTAGAAAATGTGAAGACCTGGGATTTATTAAGCGAATTGTACTACAGAAACTACTGTATCCTGTATTTCAAGGATCGTTTTTCTACAATAAATTTTCATCGCTCCAAGAACTTTCTTGCTGTTTGAGATTGATAGCATAAAATCTTCAATCTAAGTAACAATACTATTGATTTATTCAAACTATAATATAAAATTGTACGAACTGATTAACAACTAATAAAAATATTCTGAAGTTCTTAATACGTTAATCTCATTGAAGTTAATGTTTATAAGAATACCTAACTTTTTTCTTAGGTTTAGAAATGCACACATGTTAAATATTTTGGTAAATATGTATAATCTTCTAAAAAAATCATGAAGAATCCGTTTCATAACTAAAAATATTTCGTAGAAAAAATATTCTTTTCCTAAGAAAATAATAATTTTAGACCATTTTGGGGTGCAACAATAATACATGAAGAAAATTATTTTAAAGCAAAGCTTCTTCCAACAACAACAAAAAATGTGATGAAAAATGTATGTGTACTTTAGGAGAAAAAATACATGTTAAATAAACAATGCTGAAAACACTTTTTACTTACTTATTTTTATTAAAATTTGTTAGATTAAATATAATTAAAAAATATATGAAGTTTTCGTTTTTTTCGTGTGTTTTCGTGTTGTTTTTCATTTGTTATGAAAACTGTGATCTTTCAAGATTTACATAGTTTGAATTTTATAATAAAATAAGATTTTAATTTTAAAAAGTTTTGAAAAATCAAATTTTATTTAATGATGAAGTTAAACAATATGTGTGAGACATAACATAAAAAATGTGTTTTAAACCAAGGATTTTGACGAAAAATTATAATTTGATTTTCTCTTAAATAGCCTCTCTAATTTGATGTCGAATGAAAATTTTTAAAATAGAACAGTTGATAAAGTGAACTAAATGAAATATTTTTTAAAAAGTAAAGAAGAATGAAATAATAAAATAATACTTATTTCAGAAAAAATTTCACTTACTTGCCACATTTTACGCTATTTTGTCAAGAAGGAAATCAGACCACAGATTAAGAAGGAAAAATAGTTAAGTATCAACGAAATAAAAATAACTGCTTCAAAAACGCATTATAGATTAATAAAATTAAACCTGCATTAGTCATTTTTTGAAATTTCTTTATAAAACCTTCAGTAAATTAGATGTGTAGTTAAAAATTAAAATGTTTCGTTAAAAGGTAAATTAATTTTATTTAGTGGTTGTTCAAAATGAAGTTAACAGAATATGAATCATAATACAGTAAACAATAGTTTAAAAATACTTCCTCTATACATTAAATTTGTTCCAATATGTGGAAAATTTTTAGACAGAATTTAATTAAAAGCAACGCTTTGTATACATGCAAGCATAATAAAAAAAATTTCTATAGCAAACATTTGCGCATTTAATTATGTTGATTCCGTAATAACAACTACCAAGTAAAAATATGTCTTAATTTTGAAAAATATCAAACACGCTTTAGAAGCCATTAGTTGAGAACGCATACGAAATACAACATTTCATGCAGATTTAAGACCTTACAATTCATCAGCTGTCCACAGAAAGCGTAATATGAAAAGAAAGCAAAAAGCAGAACCAATATATTTATTAGAAAACAGCAAGCAAAATTAATTCACCCTATCTCCCCACTTCGAAGCAAAAAAAAGTTCAGTGTTTCTTTATTGCCTCCGGAATATCATATTTAAATCCCTGCTTCCAAGAATGCATGTAAAAAATGCAGAGCTGTCATTCTTAGTGAAAAAGGAGGTATTTCGAGTAAAGAGGAGGTGCATAAAAAACCTTCATCTTTCTATTCTCTAAATAATTGCCTAATGCTTCAAAAGAGCTTACAGGTGTGGAATTAATTGAATGAAATAAGAGCTAAATCAGCTTATCATATTACGCATCAAAAGACAGAAGTTTATTGGTTGCTTTTCAGATGAAAAATGAAATAAAAAATAGTGCAGTTATTAGTGCCAATATTGAAATTGTTATATTTTTACTATGCGAGAGAATTTCGAATCATGCTAAATTATTTTGAAGTGGTTATTTTTTTATTTTAATTTAAAACTCCTTTCATGTAATTTTGATAATTTTTAATGCATTTGTTTCTAGATGAATTTAATACAGATTCACTACGATCTATTTCGAATTCTAACTACTAAAACATTTATTGTAAGAAATAGAATTTCTTAGTGCTATAAATTACGTTTAAAAGTAAATGAGTCACTGTAATGCGGAATTGTAAAAGTTTTTGATTATTTAAAATCTAAATGAAATTCCTGCCAATATTTTTTGATTTTGTAAGACTTATGTTATATACAAAAATATACATAGAAAAAAATCAATTCAATTTATATTTTTCACGAATTATTCTAGAAAGTGAAATAAGCAAGGTTTGTTCAAGGCACACACACACACAGTTCAAATAATTAAGATTGAGATGAAACATCGATGAGTTCAGTACTTCCGTACTATATCGTCGACCAATTTCTCCGAACCAAAAGACGTCGCTAATTAAAATAAATTATAGTTTAAAAAAAACTAAAAAACACGCTTTTATATGGTTAATGGAAGATTAAAAGTAAAAAAATAATTCTTAATATAAGAATAAAATGATTTACGAGAAAATTACTGTCATTGTGGTAAAGGCATGGTGTGCTCTATATCAATTGTTATAATTTCTTACTAGTTCTATTCCAAAATGCTGAGTTAGTGTAAAAAAGTAGTACAAAGCACCACACGCTTTTACCACAATGACGGTAATTTTCTCGTAAATCATTTTACTCTTAGATTAAGAATTATTTTTTTACATTTTAGTTCGATTAACCATAAAAGCGAGTTTTTAGTTTTTTAAACTATAATTTATTTTTCATTTTTTAGTTCGATCTACAATAAAAGCATGTATTTTTAGTTTTTTAAATTAAGATTTATTCATTGATGAGAGAGAGAACTAATCGTAAATGCGTCACTTTTTTTAGAATCTGGAATACCCATTGGCATCCTATCAGTTCATCTCACTTCGAATCTCAATAAAAGGAACTTTTAAAAATGAAATCGCAATTTCATTAATCTCATTAGCGTATTTAAATTGTATATATAAAATAATTGTATATTCATTTTAAAATTTTAGAAAAATTAATCTTCGCCCACCAAACATTTTTTTTTTATTTCCATTTTCGGAAAAACTAGACGATCGTTTATATTATGGTAAGAAATTGCTGACGCACGTTTTCGCTTTTAGGGTTGTAACTTAATGTTTTAGTCGCCAAATCTGGAAATGGTATGTAGAATTAGTCTCCAAATCTGGAAATCGTTACTCCTGATGACCTGATCAGGACAATGGAACAAAATTATAAATTATTGTATTGCCATCGGTCTTTAGCAAGTGTGCTAAATTTCGAATTCACCTGACCTCTTAAAGTGGGTAAAAATCGAGTTCAAAGATTCCGTTACATACAAGTGAAGCTTACAAAAGCGTGTTAAAAATATTGCCAAGTGCTTTCATCGTTATTATTAATATGCTCGGTCACGAGCAAGAACGGTTTCCACTATTGGCTGCATATTGCGGCATTTGGCGACGATTTGATTTATCGAAATTGGTCGACGGTATAATACTTACTTTAAATATAAATGAATTCATTTAGTCTCTGTATAAAATTGGCTAATACGAAATTATTTCAAGGAATAAAATTAATTTCTATCCAATAAAGATGATTACACAAACACAAATGACTTACAACCTCTTGATTTGATATGCAGAAAATACTAAATCAATTGAATTGCAAAGCTTAAAATAAGGGTACTCTTTTCATTTCCGCGAAAACAAAACTCGCCAAGTTAGCGTTATTGGCCACAACACACAATGTTTACATGAAAAATACTAATAAAATTAGTTCTCGTTGGTTTTTCATCCAATTTCGATGTATTATGAAAATACCTCGACTTTGAAAATTGCGGTGGTAAGAGGTTACAAGCGAGAATATTCTGTTTCGCGTCGGTTGTATCACTTTCGGCTACTTTATCGCTTTCGCCGGCGAAACGGAAAGGTACAAAACTAAGTCTAATCGAAGAATACTTTTTCTTTACATATCATTCAACACTTTCTAATACATCGATTCAAATACTTCGTTAAGTTATTATAAATCAAAAGTGTAAAACATGCTTTTAATTCGATATTTAAATGTTACACAGAAGTACACGTTAGTTATAAATTAGTATCACATGATGATGGCAACACGGTAACTGCTGCATTAATCTCTAAACTGCAATGTATTGATGCTGGACGGAATAAAATTTTAAAATTTAAATTAATGTATCATGTCAAAATATCGAAATTCCTATTGTTTTCGATATTCGACAGGATTGAATATTGAACATACTTATTTCGTTGCAAAATTGTGACGTAACCAGTTTAGTTATATGTGTCCACTAACTACATGCATCTGTTTTAATTTAATATATATTTGTCGATACATATGTGAATTGAAATTTCTTAAGCTACTTTCAACTAATTTAAATCATTACTATAAGTCTTCTAATTATCATTTTTTTTCAATAAAAAAACTTGAATTAATATTTTAAAAAATATTTTTTTCGCATAACTCTGCACTGATTTTTTTTATCTGTTTACTTAATTGACTTTTGAGATTTTCTCATTTAAAAAATAAATAATTATTCATACAAACTTTCTGAAATATGTTAATTTCCTTCAGATTATAATTATCCCACTTCCTCTTAATTACGAAACTACGAAAAGTTTTTCTAAAACACAGTTTGGAGACCCAAAAATGTTTTTAAACAACTAATTAAAATGAATAGGATTTTAATTAAAATTTTTGAGTTGACCAAAGAAGAAAAAAAGTGTGGAGTAAATTTATGCTACTTCACAATGGAAAAAAATGTTAGATTATATTTTACAAAAGTTTAATCTTTGTTATAAATTCAGGAAATAACATTTCATATTAAGATTAAGATTGTAACCTAAGATTTATACCATCTAAAAATGGGCTTATACGCACAGGCAAGTACAAAAACTTTTAGAAAACAAAGCATTCAAAAGCTACTTCAAACATCAACAATTTCCTTTTAACTATGATTTTTTTAAATTTACACCAATTTAATATATTATAAAATTCAAAAGGAGCCCAGTGGCTGAGTGGTAACGTACCGCGCTTCCACACCACAAGTCCGGGGCTCAAATCCCGGGCTGGACAAAGTCGACTCAGCCTTTCATCCTTGCTGTGTATCGATAAATGAGTACCAAGATTGCTTGGGAACCAAACACTGGGTGTTTTGTGTCAGACTGACCAGAACATCTGCTTATGAACCTCAACGCCTAAGGTCACGAAAACTGAGTTGGGCACAGGAAGCCTTGGCTCTCATGGGCTGTTGCGCCATTGTATTTAGTTTAGTTTAAAATACAAAAGTATTGTTCAATCAATTAGTAAATATTTCTGTTTTAAGGTATTCGACTACTTGCAACAAGTTTTTGTTAAAAAAATGGAATGTGAAGACTTTGTGTGGTTTTTAGATTTATTTAATACATTTTAAGTAAAAAATGCTAAAATTTAAAAGAGCAAAATAAGTTATTACCACTAAAATGGGAAAAAATGGGTAAACATTGACAAAACATGACATAAACAGGGCCCGCTCTGTTCAAATAGTAAATGAACAAAGTCTCAATTTTCCAATTTTGATGTATTACTTTGAAATGACCTACAAGGTAAGAGATATTTTAATTTTTACAAAAAATAGAGCACTGTATGTATCTTAGCTATTATATGAAATTGCTTAAAAAATTCGTGATTATATTCACATAAAGAACTGTAAATTTTGTAATAAAACAGTGATTTTTAAATCTGAAGGTCAAAATACTTCCACTGTTATACAAAACATACACACAAAATTTCAGCAAATTATTTTAAAAACTTTTTGTGTCCCCGTTTAAACTTTTCGGGGGAAAAACACATTTCTCGAGTAAAACGCATTTTAAAGTTTGACATCTTATGTAAAATTATAGTATCAGCTTTTACTAAAACATTTGTAGTTTTTGTTCTAGTGAATGGGGGAAAAACTTGATATTTTTTATAAAGCTAATAAGATAACCAATAAAATAAAATCATAAAAAAATTTGTCTATTTCTTAAAAAAAAAATCATGATTTTAGGGTAGTCGGATACCTTAAAAACTTTCAGATTTTCAGGCCCATTTCTTTTATGATTGCGTAAAATGCTCTTGATTATCCCTTTATGAAAAAATTCAGGATCAAAATAATATTAATTTTAAATTTAACATTGCTTCACTAAAAGTACGTAATAAAACTGCTTGTAAACTTCCTTCAAAAATTGCTTACATATAATCACCAAATGAAAACACTCATAAATTCAAATTTTGTTATATATATCAATTTATAAGAAAAATCTTTCAACATTTTTATAAAAAAAAATTATAGCTGATTAAGTATTTTCTCTCCATATATATAAATAAAAAATGCGTGATGCAGTAATAAATTTATTACGTACTACCGCAACAATGCCAACGTTTAAGATAACTCGCCAAATTGGATACCCCAATTTCGTATGTGTCATACTCGCTGAAATGGCAACCATGTGCTTCGTTTCATATAGTGTCGCCAATACGGTTGCTCTAGCAGAAAAATTTCGCAACGATTGCCTGGACTGAAACCGCTGCGTGGAAAGAAAAGTGTTGTCTCGTACGAAGACTTATTGACAATCAACAGAACTAAATACTCAACTTTCCCGGAAGCTACAAGAGCTGCAGTTTTATCAATATCCATAAAGTGTTGAACAATGCAGCTTCAGTGATGAATTTAACTGAAAAAGAGCGCCAAGAATTAATTTTGCGAAAAAAAGAACATATAAATATAACTACATAATACATGCAAATAAAAGTTTTAAAATTTGAACAATGAGCATAAACAGTTTTGTAATTTGTACCATAAGGGTTTTTTCATCGTTAGGCGCACACACAGGCTGGGGTACCCCCTAATAATTATAAAAATAATATTGTATTTATAAACATTCTTTTTATTTTAGTCTGTAAACATTTATATAATATATTTTGTTCTAAATTAGGAGAAGTATGCACAAAATAGAAATTCATTTTAAATATATCATTGTAAATTAAATATAAATATTAATTCAAATATCTTAATATTTATTAATGATACTCTTCATTCTGTGTATTTGTATTAATTCTACACTTTCGCAATTAAAAAGCACAAAATTACTTTAAACTATGCATAATTCCAACTTTATTGAAATGCTGTTAATTTGAGAAAAATGTGTTCAAAATTTAACGCTTTAATATGCTTTCTTTGTAGTATAAAATCAGTGTAAAAATATGAATAAATAAAAACTTTACATTTGATGTCGCGGATTTTTCGTCTCAGAATTTTAAATTAAAGATTTCGAGCTGTCCCTGCAAGCACAATTTCTCTCGATGAAAACTTTTTCAGGTATTTTTTTTTATAAAATATTCTAATTCATATGCTTCTGGAATTAAAATTTCATCCTTATTTGCTCTTCGTTTTAGTTATTGTTTGACTTTATTTATCTTTAAGATATAATTTCGATCCAATATTTTAATAGCGACTTTTACTCTGCGATTGACGATACTCGTCATCGTTCGATTTCTGTGACACACATAGTTGCGCGCTCTCAAACGAGGCGCCACAGTTAACTGGTTTATAATTTCCTCTACGTCCCGACGAATTCAAAAACATTTTTATGCTTTTGAGAAATACATATTTCCCTTTTAGCTAAAAATTGATTTTTGCATTGAAGGAAAACTAATGTAAATCAACACGTCTTTACGTTGCATTATAAAATTGAGTTAAAATTACTTCATTAAAATAATTGTACGGGTTGTTTTTTTTTAAAAAAAAAAATCAAAATTTCGAAACAATTGAACACGTAATCAATAGCTAATAACACTATAGGCAACAACAAAAAAAGAATACTTTTTGTTTGTTTCCTAGTTTTAAATAGCCTATTCTGACTAATTTTGGGTTGAAAAAACGAATATGTGAATGAAATTTATTTATTAGCTCTTGTTTTTAAGATGTACAGCAACCCATCCATCAATGTATGAGTAAATTTGAAGAACAAAACAGTACTAACTAATTAATATAATACAATCAGTTATGTTTCAAGAAACAGTGTTCATATTTAAAACCAGCAGAGAATTTTTTAGTTTATTTCCTGTGAACATTTCCTTTTGAATTGCCTCTTGTATGTCGAAGCTCGAGTATCCCTTATAAATTCCAGCAATAGTCAGCGTGCACTGACTCATCCCAACAACCTGATATCTACGTTCCATTGCTACGATATCTTGATGAAACCTTTCACCATGTTTCTCGCTTACAGCTCCACAGTTCTTAGGGAAAAATCAAAATGGGAATGTAAAAAATTGATCTTTAGAGACATATTGCATCCTAGCTCATGGAACTTTTATAGGAGTTCTTTCGCCAACTGTCGATAATTCTCATCCTTTTTGTTGCCTAGAAAAATCCTCGTACCACACTTTTAAAGGCTTCCCAGGCTGCTTCCTCTTTCCTTTCCAGAACTTGATCAAAAGCAAGGTCCTTCATGAATTTGCGTATTTGAGGGTCCCCTGCATAATCTTTGCATCACTTAGTCTTGGGAATTTCGATCTAAAATATTAAAAGCCTCTCTATCCTTGTTCATGGATATATCACAAAGTTCTTCATTAATTTCTGCTTAAGGTATGTGACTACCCAAAAATCCTCGGTTTGTAGAAAATTTTCGAAATTTTTTTTATGTTTTAATATTATAGCCCATACGCTTAAGATTCCAAAAATACTTTATTTTAGTTCCTACGATATTTAGAAGCTAAGTTATAGCTTATTTAGTAAACCGGAAATGGAATTTTCAAAACCGGAAATGGGTGTTTAAAGAGACATAAAAATGTAAACAAATAGTTTGAACGTCTTTTTCGTAACTTTTAATCAATATTAATATTTAATATTTATTGTAAATATAGATCAACGTATCCTTTATTTATTTATTAATACTTTTTTAATCTGGCAACTGTTTTTTTTAATTCAAGCTTGTTTTACTGAGTGGCAATAATATTATCGTTTATAGTTTGTTTACATTGTTCATTCTAAAGCGTTCTTCTTAATTATTACTTACTTTTGATATTTTTACAGTTTATTCATTCATTTTCATTTAATTTTAACGTTTTATTTGACTGTGATTTATTTAAAAATGCCAAAAGCCAGATCGAAAGTGTCCAGAAAGAGAAAGTTTTATGGTAATAGGTTTACCAAGTTAGCACAAAACAGTAATAATACGTCTGCAAGTGAGGCAAAATTGAGCAGTTTTGATGTGCCTGAACCTGAATTTCATGGTTCTACAGGGAATATAATTATTAATTTCCAAGCTTTGATGGGAATTATTTCAATCCTGTGTTGTCCGGAATGTTATGCAACTGGATTGAAACTGTCAGAAGATTCTAGGGAAGGACTTTGCTCTAACTTGTGTGTGGCTTGCAGTTGTGGATACATGATTGGCTTTACTTCTACTCCTAAAGAAAATAAAAAATTCTCTCTCAATACTTTATTGGTATTTGGATTGAGATTGATTGGCAGAGGTTTCACAGCTGGTAAGAAGTTGTTATGCACTTTAAATTTGCCATGCGTTTCTAAAAATACCTTCAGAGCTCATGAACTCAAACTGCTGGAAGCAGTACAGTTATGTTCGGAAGAAAATATGAAAGCTGCATCTAAAGAAGTGCGAAATTTTAAAAAAAGCACAACTTGTGGTGTTTCGGTAGATGGCACATGGCAGCGGAGAGGCCATATGTCACTTAATGGCTGCGTTTCAGTTATTTCCATTGATACTGGAAAAATTTTAGATCTGAAAGTAATGACACAGTATTGCAAAATGTGTGAAATGAATGTGAAATCTGAACATGAATGTTCAAATTACAAAGGATCCTCTGGAAACATGGAAGCTGTTGGAGCTTTCAGAATTTTTGAAAGGTCACTAATCAAAAGAGACCTGCAATACACCGAGTACTATGGTGATGGTGATTCCAAGGGCTTTTTACAAGTGAAAGATATATATGGTGAAAACAGTGTCACAAAACTTGAATGTATAGGACATATACAAAAAAGAGTAGGCTCACGTTTAAGGAAACTAAAAAAGAACACCAAAGGACTTGGTGGAAAGGGGAAATTAACTGATAAATTTATTGATAAACTGCAGAACTATTATGGGATTGCCATCCGAAGCAATGTTGGATGCCTCGAAAAAATGCAATCTGCTGTAATAGCTGCCTTCTTTCACTGCTGCTCTAGCAATCAAAATCCCATGCATGGGCAATGTCCAACAGGGAAAGATAGCTGGTGCAAGTATAAACAAGCATTATGTGATGGTAAATTATATGTAGACAAAACAGCAGGCCTTTCAAATTCAGTGATTAAAGTGATAAAGCCTACTTATTTAGCACTTTGTGATAAGGAGTTGCTAAAAAAATGCCTTCATGGCATGACTCAAAACAATAATGAAAGCTTTAATAATGTATTGTGGTCTGTTTTGCCGAAAGAAATTTTTGTTCATAAAAAAACTTTGTTTTTGGGTTCACACATTGCTGTCATCTTATATAATTCTGGTTATTTAGGGCTGTTGCCTGTATTTAATTATTTAGGTATAGAAATTGATCCAATGACACTTAAAAATTATATGGGAATTGACACAGAGAGAATTCAAAAATCGAAATGCCAGTCATTACATTCAACAAAACTCACCAGAAAAAAGCAAAAAGCCAAAAAAAAGTCCAAATTAGCTAAAAGTGAAGCTAAAGAGGGCTTAAGCTATAAATATGGGGAGTTTTGAAAATGTTTTGTAAGTAGAAAAGTAATTATTTAGAGTTAAAATTATTAAATGTGTTTTACGAGAAACTGTTATTCAATATTTTTCTTCATGATAAAGCTTACTACACAAAATATTTTTAAGATACTAAATCTAAATTTTCAGAACATGTTTTATGTAGTTCTATCTGTGTTATGAATCAAAATCTAATCTCTGTGTATATATTTATGTACTTAATTGCTTTTTTATGGGAAAAAAGCATTAATTTTTTAAAAAATTGAGTTTTTGCATAAAATTTGGCATATTTAAAAAACTTCCAAAAGCATTACAAATTTTTTGATTCCTATCACAGATAAAGATGTTATTTATGTACTGTATAAATATTATTTGAATATATTTATTAGAATTTTGTGTACAAGATTTGTCGTAACTGCAATTTTTCACCAAAATTTCGCTAAAAACGACAATTGTTATAGTATACAAAACTCTCCAGAAAACAACAAAAGGGTAAAATAAATGGCCAAATCAGTTTTACATGAAGCTAAAAAGAGCTTGAGCTATAAATATGGAGAGTTTAAAAAGTGTACAATTAGTAGAAATTTTTTCATTTTGTATTAAAATCTTTAAATGCATTTTCTGAGAAACTATGTTTTTCAATTTTTTTCTTCACGGCACAGTTCACTACAGAATTTCTTTTTAAGATATTGACCTGAAATTTTCAGAAAATGTTTTATTTAGTTTTATCTGTTGTCTGGACTATAATCTAATCTCTGTGTATATATTTATTTATTTTATTGCACTTTTTGTGAGAAAATAACATTAGTGTTTTGTAAAAAATTGAGTTTTTGTGTAAAAATTGACATATTTCAAAAACTTTTAGAAGTATTTACAAATTTTATAGCTATCAACACAGATAATAATGGCATTTATGTACTGTATAAATATTATAAGAATATATTAATTAGAATTTTCAATACAATCCTTACCGCAACTGCAATTTTTCACTAAAATTTCACTCAAAATTCCCAATATTTCCAAAATTAATTTTAACTTTGTAAAAACTGTATTGGAATTCTTACTTTTATGTCCCCTTTCAAATAAAAAAATGTTTATTTAATTGAAATTTTATATATTTCAAAAAAAGTGCTCCGAAGGTAGTCACATACCTTAATGTGCTGGGGTGGAAGCAGATTGTCATTTGGGTTTACAAGAAAATCATTTGGAACATTTCTCTCACCGGATGTCAGATTTCTGGACGGTGTGATTTTCAAATTCTGCTGTCCCACAAACACAGAAAACAGCAGTACTTGGTATAGACTAACTGTGCATTCCCATGAGTAAAGCAATGACTTTTAAGTCACCACAAATCTGCCATTTCTGATCCTCGTATTTTATTAACTCTAGAAGTAATTTCACGTTTGTATAAGTTTCCTTCGCATGAACAGAATGTCTCATGGGTATGGAAGGAAGAAGGTTGCCGTTGTGTAGTAATACTGCTTTCAAACTAAGTTTGGAAGAGTCTATAAATAACCACCAGTTATTTGGATCATAACTGATGTTCATGAAATTCATCAAGATGTTGATAACAATTAATGCAACCACATGTTCTTTCTTCTCAAAGAAATGAAGAAGATTCTTTTCACGAGTCCTGTATTCTGTAACCTTGACACATAGTAGGAATAGATTCCATTGCTGCAGTCTAGATGCCAGAAGCTCTTGCCTTCTGCTTTGACAAGTCACGAGGTCACTCGATTTACTGTGTGGGGAATCGTTACTTGAATCGTGCACTATTGTCTGTTCTACTGATGCTCTAGGTTACATCCAAAACACACCTGCAGAAGTGGCGCTATTACACGCCTTTCAAAGAAGTTAAAAATCGATCCTGAGTCAAGTGCTTCCATCTACCCGCTTAAATGAACATCGCAAATATTATACACACAAAGTAAAGATGAGTGAAAATACAGCTATTTATGAGTAAGAAAGAGTTCTGATTCTTGAAAACAAGAGCTAATCTGAAGTTTTTATGGTGATTTTCTTTTTTAGCTGGTCAAAATACTTGATATTAAACAAATTTTGAGCCCGTTAACATTTTTGGTGTTTCCTAGTGTGATTTCTAACTGTTCCGGTTTTCAAACAAATACTTAGATCCGGATAAAATCTTTAATTTAAATTCACATTTGGTTTCTGATATAATCATTAGCAATATATGTCAAAATGATTTTTAAATAATCAATGAAGAATTAAAAAGATATTTTCATTTAGTAATGAGAAAAAAAGGGGAAAAAACATCTTGAATAAATTGAGAAGCTTCGATGATATCAGTAAACTCGAGCTGTTTTCAGGCTATTGAATAATTTATTTATAAAAATTCAGTCAAGTGTTAACTCTTTTGACAGACGTTATCACAATTTGCTGTGCTTTTAAGAACTTGCTTTATTTTAAATAAGATTAGATAATAAGCAAGAAGTAAATGAAGTAGAAAAAAAAACTAGAAATTTCCTTTGTAAAAGTTTTTTTTGAAAAATTCTTTCTAAGTAAAGAAGGTAATCTAGACTTTACAAAATAAATTGGGAAAAATTTTGATTGACTTCCCACTTGACTGAAAAATTCTTTAGAAATTATTGAACAATTTGAATCTTGAAATGCGTATGCCTTTTCGAGCTTAGTTTGTCTCGGCATTTATCGAAAATACATCATTAAATCCTATAAGACTGATCATTATATTATTATCATTATTTATCTATATATAAATAGATGTTTGTATATGTGAAATCGCATCACTCCAACACCGTTCAACCAATCACTATGAAAATTAACATGCATATGTATTTTTTGTTAAAAAGATTTTTGTGCTATCCACTTTGTTGCAGCTCCACTCCAGGTAGTGCTACAGCATATCAACTTTTGCACTGTTCAATCAATCACCAAGTTGCAAACAGGGTCGCCAAAAACGATGCCAACTTGGCTCTATCGCCAACATTTCGCCATTATAATGTAAGGAACGGCGTTGCTTGCGAATATTACAATTTTAACATAAAACAAATACAACAGAAAGTAATATTAATGTATTACATATCCAGAAAAATATTATTTACGCTATTTTAAGCGTTCATTACACAAAATTTGTAACAACGTTTTACTTTTGCTGAGCAGAGATCAGCTTAAAAAGGTGTTTTCAAAAATCGACTCATAAGAGAGTTATGTGGTGTTATAAATAAAAAAATTCTTTTTATCAGCTATTAGATCCACAGACTTTAAATTTAGCAAATATGTTGTTGTTTTGTTTTGTTTTTGTTCAGCTAAGATATGCAAAAAGCTTTTTTTTTTAATTTGCAATTCACGTAAAATTAACATTAAAAACTTCTTTATCCTTCAATCTGTATCGTTTAATTTTTCGGTTCACCTGTGCGAAGAACTGGTGTACTAGCTAGTTAAATGTATCTGAATGAAAAATACAAAATACATCTAAAAATATGAAAGAATAGCTGATAAACACAAAATACAGAAACAGCAAAACAGTGTAGTAAATATTTAAAAGGAAGAAAATGATAGAATTAAACAAAAATTGAAATAGTAACACATCGACTCAGAAAGCAATTTTGGGGACATATATAATAAAAATAAATCAATGAAAGGAATGACGGGTGTAAATTAAATATCCTACGAATCAGAGGAAGCTTAAATTCTGAAAACTAAAACATTCACATAGATACAAAAGTTCGAAATCCAAGAGGAAAAAGATATATAATAAGACAACTGTTTATTGTAACAAACATAATTTATTCAGAAATAGTTAGAAGAATATAATTTGTGCATAGCGTGTCAAAACAACTACTGAGATATACCGGGTGAGCAAAAAATCAGTAAAAACTTTAAAATTTATAAAACCCAGAAAATTAAACGAAATAAAAAACGGTTTGCAGGTTTAGCATCGATAAGTCACGGGATTTTTTTTCAAGATAAGAAAAAGAAGAAAAAATTAAACAACATATAGGTGGCGTTTCGTACATTAGTGAAAGAAAAGACTTGCAAATAACAGAAATAACGTTACCAAATCATGTATTACAGCAGCATGTGCTCCACATATCCATCACTACAAGGGATGACACATTTCAAGCGTGTCACAAATCCAGCAATGGCAAAGTGCCCAATGTCCGCCTGTATACATGACAGCACTCGGTGGATTGCATCTTTCAAATCCGACAGATTAGATGGAAGGGATTAATACACCCGGGAATTTTTAAATATACCCACAGCCATAAGTCTACTTGAGTCAGATCTAGAGACCGAGGAGGCCATGTAAACTTGCAACGTTTGCTGATGATTCTTAGAATTGATCGTCCGCGAACCTCGCAAGCGATCCAGTTTTCTCAAATCGCAGAACAAGCTTTTATGAGGCGTACCACTGTTGAAGGCTCTTTCCCAGTCTTCGCATTCTTCTGAAGTCGGAATTGACGCAGTGCAGCAGTCGCTGATTCCTTGTTCATGAAAAATAGCTTCACCAAGAAAACTTTGTCTTTCTCACTCAGCATCTTTGTTCACTTAGTCGATATGCACCGCAGAATTAGATCTTTATCAAGTCAGAATCGCCCGTCTCATTTGCTAGTGAGTGAGTGAATATTAACGTCGCACTGTGCAGCTACACGAGGGATTTTGGTGACGGACCACGTAATTTTAAACCATGGTCAAGTGACGTGGATGGCACCTGAGCTG
>BMAV01022390.1:430377-444477 GCA_019973955.1 Trichonephila inaurata madagascariensis
ACCACACCAACGGGAGGACGTTTGAGCTCTCGACAGATTTAACATGCTTCTCTCCCCTACACGGCGGGTATTAAGTGGTATTGGGCTTGAACTCGTGACAAGGCCAGCCACGATCCAATACCTTGACCACGCGGCTGCCGTGGCCACCCCTTCTCATTTGCATATTTCCAATTCAGTCGTTTGTACTAACGCATCTGCCGTCAAGTATATGTATATATGTTTCTTATCTTAAAAACAATCCCGTGACTTATGGATACTAAACCTGCAAACCGTTTTTTATTTTACTTATTTTTCCGGGTTTCATAAACTTTCAAAATTTACACGGACTTTTTGCCCACTCAGTATAACACATATATACATATACTGATAGATAGGTAAAAAAAACATAGTATAAATAATAAATAAATAAATATCATTTTTACATTGCCTAAATCATTACACGATTATATTCAATATATTATATTATTATTTATATTCCATTACCTTTACCGGTATATAGTAATCACTTAAAAAGAGAGATTCTGTTCATTCGCAATATTTATAGTTTTATTAAATTTATCGACATAAATGGTTTGGTCAACATTATTGCCAAGATTTCTTTCAATTATTGATTTAATTGTAATATTTAATGTATTTATTTCATTGAAGTTATATTATTTTAAATGATTGAAATTTTTCGAATAATTTTGCAGCATTACAGGAGTTAATATTTATGAAATATGTCAAAGAATTTGAGCACTTCAAAAAGAATGAGTAATATTTCAATACAAGTAAATATTTTAAACCAGCGGTTCTTAAACTTTCGATCGCCACGGGCCTCCTTTATGTATTAGCCTGACATCTCAGACCCCCAAAGTTTTGAATACCCCTCCTTGACTCCCAATCTATGGCTGAGTGTTTTAAAAGTTCCTCATTAACCCTAAAATTTATACAGATTTACTTAACACTTGTGTTTTCCTTTAAGAAAACAATGAAGATCTAATTTAAATTATTACAAAATGCTAATTTCAAGTAAATAAATAATGTACCTAACTGTATTAATTAAAATTTTATTAATACTGTTAAAAATAAATAAAAATTTATTATTTCAAATTTTTAAGGGGCCTTTCAGAGTCTGTAAAAGAGTTCAATCTGAACATTAAATGAGAGATGTTCATGGACCCCTAGAAAAACGCTAGGGACCCCCATGGGTCCGCGGACTACAGTTTAAGAACCGCTGTTTTAAACCATTATTGAAATCACAATGAAATGTTTTATAAATGTTGTCTTAAGTACCGTGATCAAACTTTGAAGATTCTATCTGATATTATATTTAAAATCTTTAAACGTGTAGAATAAAGTAATACGAACGTAAAGAAAGAGAATTTCAAAAATTGCTGACAAGTATAAAAATATCATTTGATACACAAACAATCCTTTGGATGTAACAAATTTGTTCGAAATGTTATAAAATAAATATTGTTTAGTAGATCGGGGTTCGAGGATTTTATGCTATCAGTCTCAAAAAGCAAAACAGTTCCTTAAGAGCTATGAAATTTACTGTAAATAAACAGTCTGTAAATACAGGATATAACAGCAAAATTCTCAAAATAAATCTCAGAATGTATTCACACCTTCTACAGCTCTTAGACACAACTAGCAGTGTCTGAAAATACAAGAGCGTCAAGTTTATTTGCAAGCAACTAATCACTAGAAGACTAATCAACAGTCAAACAATACTGACTCAGTTTCAACGAGTGACTCCTATTTATAGTTTGCATCCCTGCCTTCTAGCTCTTTCCCGAAATATCCGCTTGCGTCATTGATCGTGATGTTAATATATTTTTCAAATAATTTCCAGAAGCATCCATATGAAAGCCAGGTATTCAAAAACAGTCGCCAACCCGCCAAGTTTGGTCATCAAAAATGATGCTAACTTCACCGTATCTCCAATATTTCGCCATTTTTCAATTGAAACGCCGTTATAATGTAAGGAGCAGCGTTGCTTACAAATATTACAATATTTTCTTTACATAAATACAGCATAAAGTGATATTAGTGTATTAAACATCTAGACAAAAAATATTTACACTATTTTAGGCATTATCTACAAAAAACTCGATACAATAAAATTATCATAACTAGTTTAATGTAATATTTAAATGTTCTCTTTCTATCTCTTTTCTTTTTCTTTTTTTTTTTTTTATTTCTCATTAAATATTAGGAATCTAAAAATACAGTGCTTAGACAATAAGCATTAATCATATAATGAACATTATACTACTATAAGAATTATAGTAAGAGTAGTTTTTTGATACGGGTTTAGATGATCAATAATGACTAAACATATTTTATGAAGTTAATGACACTAGTACAATTTTCTAAAAATAAATCCCAAGAATCAATACGTTTGCCTGTCTAAATCTTCTTTATATAAATAAGTTATTTAATTCTAGTTACACGAAAAACTCATAGTGAAAATATCGGATAGTCATTTGCTTAATTGATGCCCGAGGCATACAACTTTTCACGAATCTTATCCCTTCCATTTCGTATTTTATTGAGTTTCGCCTAATCATGCCTTTGAATAAAATGATTATTCTGTCTAGACTTTTATTTAATTCTAATGAAAACATTCAAAGTAAATATTTAAATAAAAATCTTTTTTCAAAAATAAATTTCTTAAAACTCCGAAGATGTTCTCTACAACCTGGACATTTTTCAACCTTACTTGATGTTGAAATAAAATAACCCCTGAAGCATTTTTAAACTCTCCAATTTTCAAGCCATATTTAATTTAGTAAAATTTTTGCAAAACTTTTGTATTCAATTAGTTTTTCTTATACTTGGATTTATTTATTTATTTCTGCTCGCGTTTTTTTTTAATTTAGTTTCAATTACTTATGTTATTTGCAGAAAAAATTAAATTGGAATCTATGCTCTTTATTAAGTATTTTTTTTTTATTTAAGGTATCCGACTACGTTCGGAACATCGATTTTGAAAAAGTTACAAGCAAATTATTATATATTTAGTGTCCCTTAGATTAGAATACACGTATAAAATTGTTTTAAAACTATTATTATAATTAAAAATTATTTAAACGCAATTATATGGCAAAAAAATTAACATGAAGTTTAATATTCTCAAAATATTCTCCTTTTAGGAAAAAAGCTTCTATGATAACAATATTTTGCCTGTACAGTTGTACCTGTTTTTGTGCGGTAGATAGGGACCGCATTAAAAAAAAATATTCAAAAATTTCATATAAATTCTTACATATAACAAACTAATTTGTGGAAATACTACAAAAAACTTTTTTTATGCGGTGGATAGGGACCGCATAAAAAAGTCGCATTTATAAAATATGCCAATTATTTACGAAATTTATGTAAGAATACTTCCATAACAAAATAAATAATTAAATATTACACATGGAAACATTTTAAAAACATATGGTTTCTCATTGTATACACGGATAAGATTTCAATATGCACATACATAATTCATTGCTACTCATCGTAATCCAAAGCCCTGTAATGAATAAGTTCAAAATCGCTTTCGTCACTTGAAGGTACAATTTCAATTGATTTATTTTTTGGCAACATAAAGAGATAAGTTTTTGTGACGAAAGTCGGGTGGACAGTTGCTTGCAAATGTCACGATAACCATATATACATGATTGAAGCCCTTTTTGGAATTTTATACTCATTTCTTAACTGGTATCTATTTTAAGAAAATGCTTTTCCATTTTGTTGGAAACCTGGTTCCCTGCATATTTTTATCCGCTCTCAAAGAATCCGATTCTTCTTGTGCGTCTTCATAATCCATCAAATTATTGATAATGTCATTGTCATTGAAAGTTTCGTCTTTAATCAAGTGCGGGCTGCTGGAGCGTTGAGAGAAAGCAACTGAATGCGTATTGTCGGGAGTCTATTTATAACAAATGAACAGAGAGAGAGCGTCTTAAAGTGTCTACATTTCTGTGTCTTAACGTACCCCCCCCCCCACCGCATCATGGAGGGGGAGCAGGACTCTATGGGCCCAATGCCTGACTAACGCTAAATACGTATTTACCCAATTTTTAAAATATTAAAGGCAAAACCGGATTTTCAGGGGGGAGGAAGGGGTGAAACTATTCTCCGTTACGTCACTGGTAAATAGATAGAAAACATTACAATGGCGCCAAGGCCATTGAAATTCATACACCGCATAAAAAAAAAGATCGCACATAAAAAATCACACAAAAATAAAATCGCATAAAAATAGACCGCACAAAAACAAGTTCGACTGTATATAGCACAGACCACTATACAGGAAATGAACTAGGGTTTTTGAAATATATAACTTAGAAATGGATTTATCCATATTTCTTTACATCAGAGAATAAAGAATTTAACAAAAGAGCACCGATTATTATTTCAATTGCTAGTAACTCTGAATATAATGTGAATTTTTTGTAACTCCTAGTTCAGGCTCTCGGGAGAAGTATTAGCTATATATAAGCAAAGTATTATTATTATTATAGATGCATTTTTCAGAAAAGGAGAATGCTTTGGAAATAAGTAATTCTATGTTCATTTTTTACCAACATATTCCACGTAAACAATTTTTACTTGTAATAATACTCATAAAAGAATTTTTATTTATGTATTCTAATCTAGATTACACTAAACATTACAAAAAATATTCGTTTTTGCTCTCTTGCAAAATCATGGTTCCGAATGTAGTCAGATACCTTAAAGCCGGGGTGGGCATTACGTCGATCGCGATCGACCGGTAGACCACCAAGACATTTTGGGGTAACTGCCTGAAGATTTTAGTAGTTAGTAATTATATACGGAAAATTCAAGATTAGCTGACGGTACGCAAACTAAATCTTCTGACTATAACAATGAAAGTTAACTTTAGATAAAAATATTTTATTTTTTACTATATTTTGAATTATTTCCTAATAAATGCATCATTTGATATTATTATATTTGTGGTTATTATTATTATTATTTTGTGTATCTTGCGTTTTAGTTTAAATGTGATTTTAAAGGAGTTGTTACAAAAGATAAGTACATATTTCCTTTTTAAGTTATAATAATAACCTTTCCTTACCTCCCCACCCCTACGACATTGGGCAGTGGTGCACACAAGGAGTTTTCAACCATTATCTCATGGAGAAGGGAAAGAGCAGCTTTTAAAGGTACCAAGTACCCGGAGCACCTATGGGCAGAAGACTGTCTTAGGTCATTTGCCTACAGGCCTTAGTTGAGCACAGTAGAACGACCTTCACACCTAGGGTGACCCTACCAGGAGAATACTCTCCCGACGTACTTCACCCGTTCCGCCCAGGAACACCCCCTCACCATGATGAGGCAGCCTGCAGAACTGGAGGGGCTAACTTTCCTGGAAATGAAACCGTGGATTTCTTGGCCAAAAGGGACTGCTCTGAGATTTCGACCACTGATTATACACTCACATGTCGAGAGATTTACTTTTTAATGAAAATCAAGGACAAGCAAGTCTGGATAGCCCCTCCCGACCATCCCGGGATTAGTAGGAAAAGCCCTGGGGGTGCTTTGGAATTTTGACGGAAACAGAAATGATCAAACGGCTGTTTCCAGATTGCTCAGTGGGTATTTGAAAGGTATGACCTTCGAATCTGGCCGTAAAATTTTCCAGACTTGTTCCAAGTGTCACCTATTGCCGGTTTCCCCTGAACATATCCTCGATTGTTTGGGGTTAGCTTTGGAAGATGTTCATGCGAGTCCACTTCTGGTGCTGGACTTTGCTAGAGTTAATGGTCTCATGGATCTGATCTGGCTGCCGCTAGATCCTGAAGGACTGGACACAACAACAGGATTTTTCAAGAAGAGGGGGTGGGGAGGAGTTGAGGTTCGAGGGTTTACCATTCTTGTATCATACCCCAATACGTAGTCAAACATATTTTTTTTTTTAATTTGTCGATTGTCGGGAACAAAAAATAAATTACTGAATAAATAAATAATTAACATTAAATAATAAAAAAAATACTAATAACAAATACTTAATTACATTTTACGTTCTTTTTACATGGGATTATAATCAATCGAAAAAAAATCAAGAGCTATGGGGGAGGGTCCGGATCTGTAGACCCCTCTTCCCCTCTTGAGTGCGCCACTAGCACTGGATGGACTGCAACACCTTGAAAAAATTAGAAGTAGCCCGTACCTGGAAAAGTCTGTCTACCCCTGCCTTAAAATAATCTTTAACACTCAAGGGCTGTATCAATAAATCCACAATGATCCACTGGTCACATCTATGAATTTACAATGATCCGCGAGCCACACGACTGTCAAAAAAATAATGTAATCAGGAAATTTAAATAAAACAGGGAGGATTATTTTACAACACTACAGCTGATTCTAAGAGAAAAGATGATGTTACAGAATTGTGTATATATTTCGGTTTCAAAAACGTTAAACGAAAGTTGAAATAATATACTTTTATGTGTTAAAGATAAAAATCCTTTCTTCAACACGCAAACTTCTGCAACTTCTTTCTTTTGAAAACTTCCGGGTTTTCTGCATAGTCAGATTTTTTTATAGTTATAATTATATTTAAGATACAATGAAATTTTTGAAAAATTCGTCATTTTAAGAAAATTTTATCTTAAATGTATATCAAGTATATCAATAAAATGTTCTAAATATCAAGAATTACAGAAATAAGTAATATATTTAAAAAAAAAATGTAAGTCAATTCCTACATTGGTCAGCAAAGAAAACTTTTATTTTAATTAAATTTAATCAATGAAGAATTTAAAAAAAAACTGTTTTTACATCAAGTGTCATCCACAACAAGTTTAAAAAATGTATTTAAACTTTGGAGGAAAAAATAAATCAATAAGCATTTGAAAGCAAGAAAAATATCATTAGATAAACTCACTGGCGCCATCTGTTGGTACTAGTTAGAACTTCGTCAGAAATAAGGCAGAATAAATTTAAAATTAAAAAATAAAATTTAATTAATGAATTAATATTTGAAAAAACTATATTAACATCAAGTTTCATGCACTAAAAATTTTAAAGAATGTATTTGAACTTGAATGGATGAATAAAAAGTATTTTATTAACGCGATTGAAAATTTCACAAGTTATATATATTATATAAATAAATATATACATAGGGAGAGAGAGAAAACTAATAGTAGAGGAATTGAAAAATGGCCTTTTTTATGATAAAAAGCGGACAAGGCATTTATTTCTGAAACGCCTCAGATTCAAATGTAGGGCCACTAAAATGACTTCAGCGGACCATTCGTAGACAGCGGGCCTCGGATGAAACCCAAACTTAAGGCTGTCTTCGGCTAATGTGTTAAAGAATAGGACCCAAAATCGGAATATTTTTTCAAATATTAAAGTACTCAAACATTAATATTATGTTCTGGCTTCACTATCCTGTAGAGCAGTGATTCCCAAAGCGGTCTATATAAACCCCCAGCTGTCTATGACGACCAGCAAGGGGTCCACGTCGGCAAAAAAATAATTTGGGGGTCAGTGAGGTGTAAGTGATATTGGCTCTCATTAAACTAGATCCTGACTTTAATTTTAAAAGAAAATTTAATCAAGTGGAAACCAAATTTTACTTATATAGCAGATTTACTTACTAAATTTCATGAGGTTAATTTGCCCGTTCAAGGTGACAGCATAATTTTTTTTAAACAGGGACCATTTCAGCGTTTCTTTCTAGAGTTAAACTAAAGAAGTATAATATTGGAGGTCCAGAAATTTTTCAAATTAAACAAAACAATCTGTTAGCACATTTTAACCTACGTTCAACATTTAACTGCCTTTTATTCAGATTTTGAAACCAGGTTTGAGAATCTTTGACTATGGTAATATCACAGTGGGCAATGAATTTATATGGTCATATTGAAAAAAAATGTCACATGACAACAGCGACTGACCGTGATATGCACCAATGAAGATTTTAAAATTTAGAAATAGATGCCAGCAATTTTGACTTTAAAAAGTCAAACCTGTTATTTGTCCCGAATTATGGAATATCGTGAGGAAGATTTTTAATTATTTTTCCAATTAAGAAGGAGTTTCAGCGCAGTTGCCAATTTCCAAAACAAAAAAAGAAACTGGACACTACTAACAGAGGAGATTTAAGGTTAAACCTGACAAGATTGATACTAAATGTTGAAAATTTGTTATTGTAGCGCCAGATTCATCCCTCCCATTAAACTCCCTTGCGTGTTGTTTGGTTATTTTATTCAACAGTTATTTTATATATTAATTAACTTTTAATTTAATTAATTAACATATGCTCTTTTTTAAACTTTTAACTCTATACTTCATTAGTTATAAATTTAATTCTTTTAAAGTAGTACTAGCTATAAAAAAGACATTTAAGTTGATGCATTTGCAAAAATTCAATGTTAATTAAGCAGGGGTCTACCCCATACCGAAAAACATGGCAAGGGGTCTATGAGACAAAAAAGTTTGGGAACCTCTGCTGTATAGAATCCCTTATTTTATCATACTACTCATTTTTGTCCGAGTTTTGACAGATTTTTTCTTTTATAAAATGTGTTTCGCATTTTTTTTCCTCTATACCGTAATGCTAAATGATCTATCTCTTTACGTGTTAAAAGAAAAAACTGATTATTTATGAAATATTTTGAAATTTTAAAATCACTATATTATATATAAATGCATGAGTTACAATGTCACAAATTCTTATAAGGGGGGATTGAGGTATTTTTTCTGTCCGAAAATGTGCTCCACGTTAAGTCCACACTGTCGTAGATATGGCGAAAACAGCCTTAAAGTACGCAGTACACCAGCGATTAAGACTGTGACCTTTATGACAAGCGTTCCATAATTCGCGATGCTAATAGATCATGTTTCGTGATTAATCAAACTGAGCCTCAAAGATATCGCGTGCTGAGGCATGGATATTATGAGACTGGAATGCCCGCTCCAGCTCATTATCACTTGATCATAGTTCAAAATTATGCGATCCGTTCCTAGTAGCTCTAAAGCGATATTCTAGAAACTAAAACAAACTTAATTTAAGGCTGTTTTCGCCAATGCACAGAAGCGTGAACGTAACGCGAAGCACATTTTGGGACCGAAAAAATGTCTCAATTTTTATAAAAATTTGTGACATTGTAACTCATGCATTTGTTTATAATACAATGCTTTTAAATTTTCAAAATATTTCATAAATAATTAGTTTTTACTTTTAACATGTAAAGGGATAGCTCATTTAGCATTACGGTATAGGAGAAAAAGTGCGAAACACATTTTATAAAAGAAAAACTGTATAAAAACTCGGATAAAAATGAGTGGTATGATAAAATAAGTGATTGTTCACAGGAGAGTGAAGCCAGAATATAATATTAATATTTGTGTGAGTACTTTTATATCTTAAAAGATATTCCGAATTCGGGTCCTATTCTTTAACATTAGCCGAGAACAGCCTTAAAGTATCCGACTACCTTCGAAACCATGATTTTGCAAAAGCGTATAAATGATTATTTCTTTTAATATTTAGTGTCACTTAGATTAGAATACACGTTTCAAATTGTTTTAAGAATGTTATATTACAATTAAAAAAAATAATTAAACACAATACCTTGGCAAAAAAATTAACTTAGAATTGCCTATTTTCAAAACATTTTCCTTTTATTAAAAATACTTCAATAATAATAATATTTTGCTTATATAAAGCAAATATTTCTCCAGAAGCCCTGAACTAGGAGTTTTGAAAAATTCACAATATTTTGAGTTATTACTAATTAAAATAATTACCGGCGTTTTTTGTGAAAATTTCTCCACTCTGGTGTACTAAAATATGCATAAATCCACTTCTAAGTTATATAATTCAAAAATCCTAGTTCAGGCTCTGTACAGAGATCTGCGCTATATATAGGCTAAATACTGTTATTACAGAAGCATTTTCCATAAAAGAAGAATGATTTGAAAACACGCAATTCTATGTTCACTTTCTGGCTAAATGTTGCATTTAAATAATTTTTTGTAGCAAAAATAGTTTTACAACAATTTTTTACGAGTATTCTAATCTAAGCGGCACTAAATATTAATAAAATATTCGTTTGTACGCTTTTGCAAAACCGCGGTTCTGAAAGATACCTTAAGTGAAAAAATATATGTTTCATTTAAATTTAAATGCCAAATATTTATAACAGAATAGCCATTAAGTCGAATAAATTCTATAGTACTGGTACTCATTTGAAAATGCAATTCAAATTTCTCTTAAAAATTTATGTCACTTTTTATTACCGTATATTTCTGTGTACAAGTCAGGAATATTTGGAACTTTTTCAGATAAATATCGAAAGTCAACTTGTTTACCGATCCGCTACTCCCAGAAAATAGGTAACTTATGAGAAATGGTTTTTTTAACGTTTTCCTTTAGCCATGAGCAAGTGATTTTAATCTTTTAACTCTTTGGATGTTTTAAATGGAAATAAGTCAGTTTAAAATTCCGAATAGTTCGTAAAATGTACATTTACTTATTGGGATGTCTAAATGCATATGATCTCATGCAGTGAGTTTTTCGTCCAGAGCATGAAACATAGGTCGACGATCCTGTACCGTATATGAATTTTTCTTTCCTCTCACTTTCCAAACAAAAGAAAGGATTTAGAAAAATCACTGGATCAGATATTGCTCAAGGTGACAGTTGAATTTTCAAAAACTTCTTTTAATCTTTCTCTCTATACGGTTCTTAGACATAAAAATAACACCGGTGACGTTTTTACTTTATAGTGATTTTATTAGAAAATATTATCCTCATCTTATCCACATGACAGCATTTTCGTTTCCATGGTGATATGTATGAGAATTATAAGACTTTTTTTTCAATTCGATTTATAAATGGATTTCGAATTTGGGACAGTTTGTTGAAGCTTTCACTTGACATAATTGTATTTCAAATTTCATTTCACATTTAACCAATTAATAGAATTCAATGTGTAACGGGTCTACTCGAGAACCTTCTATTAATACACTTGGGGTAAAATGATTCTTTTTAACTGTGAGTTCTGCTGAAAATTTTCTCCCGAAGAAGAAGCCGTTATTTATTCTAAAGAGTAGGTCTATTTAAGGCTGATTTCGCCTTCAGTGCTAGAGCAGGAATTTAACTCGAAGAACATTTTCGGATAGAAAAATGCCTGAATTTTATAAAAATTTGTGACATTGTAACTCATGCATTGTGTATAATATAGTGTTTTTAAAATTTAAAAATATTTCATAAATAATTAGTTTTTCTTTTAACATGTAAAGAGATAACTCATTTAGCGTTACGGTACAGGATAAAAAATGCGAAACACATTTTATAAAAGAAAAAATGTGTCAAAACTTGGGTAAAAATAAGTAGTGTGATAAATAAGTGATTCTTTACAGGATTTTGAAGCCAGAATATATAATATTAATATTTAAGGTATCCGACTACATTCGGAACCGTGATTTTTAAAAAGCGCATAAATGGATAATTTTCATGATATTTAGTGTCACTAAGATTAGACTACATGTATAAAATGGTTTTAAGGATATTTTGACAAAAAAATTATTTAAATACAATATTTTGGCAAAAAATTAACTCAGAATAATTTTTTTTCCAAATGTTCTTCTTTTGTGAAAAATACTTATTTTATAATAATATTTTGACTGTATATTGCTCAGACCTTTTTACAGAGGCTCAACTATGATTTTGGAAAAATTCACAATATTTTTAGAGTTACAACCCATTAAAATAATTATTGGCGTTTTTTTTCTTAAAATTGTGCTCTCTCTGTTGTCGTAAGATATGGATAAAGCCACTTCTAAGTTATATATTTAAAACATTCTAGTTGAGCCTCTGTAGAGAGGTCTGAGCTATAGACAGGCAAAATATTATTATAATAGAAGCATTTTTCACAAAAGGAGAACATTTTGAAAAAAAAATTATTCTAAATTAATTTTTTGCCAAAATATTGCATTTAAATAAATTTTTTTGACAAAATATCCTTAAAACAATTGTATACATGTATTCTAATCTAAGTGACACTAAATATCATGAAAATTATCTATTTATTTGCTTTTGCAAAATAACGGTTCCGAACGTAGTCGGATACCTTAAGTATTTTTATACCTGAAAAGATATTCCGAATTCCCGTCCTATTCTTTAACATTAGCCGAAGACAGTCTAAAGCGTGGACATTTAGGTAAGCGATGTTAGTCGACGGATAGTCGCTGGATTGTCGATTATTGATAATTGGAGAATAAAAGTGATGAAATTGTGCTTATAAGACTTGCGACCAGAGGTCGTACAATTAAGTAAATTATTCACGGTGAATTCTAGTGTAGAAGTCTAGAGATCTCCAAGAGTAAGTGTAAGAGAGACCAAGAGTAAATTATACTTACATGTTAAATAGCCTTTTGCCGTGCGAGTTGAGTTGAGTTTGGTGTTTTATGGCCCAAGAACCAGTTTTGGTTATACTGCGCCAAACATTCATAGGTCTGTGGTCTGGAAGGGAAAAGAAGAAAAGAATAAATTGGATGACAAGATGAAGGGTCGAAAATAGAGAAGGATCACTGGGGTACCCCGGGGTCGTTACACCCGTGTTTACCAAAGATAGTAAACCCCTTGGGAAAAGGAAAAGATCACTAGAGAGGGTACCTGACCTTTTGCCGTGCGATTGCTTTTCTAATTAGTTACTAAGTGCATTTCCTACCTTTAGTTGTGTGGATTAAGTCAAAGGAGTAATAAAGTTGAGGTTAAAACTTCTTATAGCTGATCTTTACTCAAATCCCCAAACACCAACAACCACTAATCACTTGTCACAAATGTAACTGTTTTTAAAATTTATTCAATTTTACTAAATCCAAAATATTTTCAATTCTAATATTTTATTTACATTTTATAAAAATTCGGCATTTGTTCCATGAAAAAATGTTTGTATTGTATATGCATTTTAATATTTTGATTACAATTTTCTACGTTTTTATCAAATTCTAAAAGATACATTTCTTTGTCTTTTTCAGTTCTGTCAATCGTTCCGAGGCTTGAAAAAGGCTATGTGCCGGCAGGACAGTCGCAGTGACGAAGATGTTGACTGGAATCCCGAAATACCCTTCGAAAATGTAAGATATCTATTGTGTTTGATGTACAATTTATTGTGACTTGTATGATCTTTAACATCTTATTTTAAAATTTTGTTTTCATAGCATAATTTCTCTGTTTGCACTACCTTTGTAATTTTAGTTAAAAATATTGTGGATTAAAATTATATCCTACCTGCTCACATATTTATGAACAGCGGAAGCAAATATCATGCAATAACAATTTTTTTTAATTTCCATTTTGTTTCATTACTTTATATCAAAACAATATTTTCACATTATAGATTTCAGCATTAGCTTATTTTATTCGATATTTAACTTAATATTAGTAATTTATAAATATTCATTTTCAGTTTAAATGTATATGCATCAAATTTGTTCATGTTTTTCTTAACATCCATGAAAGCTATACTTTCAATAAATTCTTATTTCATTAGATAATAATAAATTATAATTCCTTAGATTATAATATGTCCCATAATATTAACATTTTTCCATAGTATTAACATTTTTCCATAGTATTAACATATTCCTACATTATAATATATGATATATTATAATATAAACTATCTTTCTAAAATCATTACGTGTTTCTTGAAAATATTTAATCCAGTAAGTATGCCGTTGCTAGGTGATATCTACTCTCATTGTCCCTTATGGTATAATCCATCCCTTAAAGAACTCCACATTTAAGATTCTCAAATCACAATCACTCGAGGAATTCAAGCATTAAAGGATGGAAATCTTTATTGGATCACGTTCTCCATCTCGATAAAAAAAAGATTAAATTTGAACGTTATCTTTGTGATAGAAAAGTATAAATAAAGTATTTATGACAAAATTTACAGTACAGTTTGTTAACGGTAATTATGAAAGAAAATATTCTAAATAAAAGTAAAGTAGATACCTATTTTAAAAATTTAAGAGATTTTATAGCTATAATGCGATGTAAATATAGCTACGAAGTAACATTTTTATCCGATCAAAAATGTATTTTTCCTGCATTTTAAGAAG
>BMAV01022390.1:454927-469026 GCA_019973955.1 Trichonephila inaurata madagascariensis
GGCTCGCTCTCCGGATCTTTCGCCGATAGAAAGCATGTGGTCCATGGTTGCTCAACGATTGATCCAGATTACACCCCCTGCTGCCACACCAGATCGACTTTGGCAACGTGTGGAAGTTGCTTGGTCTGCTGTACCCCAAGAACACATCCAAAGTCTCTTTGAATTAATGCCGAGGCATGTGGCAGTGGTGATCTGCAACAATGGCGGCTATTCTTCTTACTGATTCTGGCAGGAACCTCACTTCACAGAAGTCTATAAATTTAATCATTGGATACTTGGTCAACATGTTATCTACAAAATAAATTTTGTTGCGCTATCTCTTGTCTTTCTTGGTGTTGCATTTACGGTGGCCAGCAGTGTATATTCAAAGTTTGATATAAGACAGGGGTGGCGAACCTTTTTGGATCCACGTGCCATTTTTTTTTTTTTTTTAAGAAATGTTTAATGAGGTACAGACGTGCCGTCAAATAATTTTGAGTTGTGGTTATTGAGAAAATAATGAAACTAAATGCTAACAACTCAAAACTCTTTACTTACAACGAAAAAATACATATTGCACTATATAGCAGTAAATGCTTCATTAATACCTTTAATTCAAATTAAAGTAACCTTATTGTGAATTCTGTTGTGGCCGATTAGATGACAAATAACTGGTATTAGCTGAAATTAGATGTTACTTTTAGCAGAATACAAGCTGAATTGGAGTCATCTGCCAAACGGTTTCTAAGTGAGTCTTTAATATTATTTATCTCTGAAAAGAAGGACTCACAGGCATAGGTAGATAAAAATCTGGTTAAAATAGCATGAGCCAGTTTCTTCAAAAAGCTAAATGCATCTGGAATCGCGAATTTCATATTTCCAAAATTTTATTAGTAGCACTTTTACTAATATTGATTGTTAATCTATATGTTTTAATCAATTCCAACTTTCTCTTTTTTTCAACAAATTTTTGAATCCATATCGAACTAGACTGAAAATCAGTCAATTGAATTTCAAATTTTTCAATTTACAACTAATCGAATTGGGACAAATTCAGTTTATTAAATGAAGTCGCATCAAGATACATAAAAAACTTTCCGATTATTCTTTGAACTGAGAAAATCTCGCTGAAAACTGCGACCGATCACTCGCATTTGTTCGTAATTCTTCATATTGAACTTCGTTACTTTAAATTAAAATGCAAACCGTTTTAATCGGTGGCGTGTCCGAAATATTGAGTCGCGTGCCATTGGTTCGCCATCCATGATATAAGATTATGGATGATAAATATTTAGAACGAAATATAAGTTTATTAATGATACGTTTATTTTTCATAGTAATTTCCTTCTTCATCAAGCATGATGCGTTCATTATTTAAAGAGTAAAATGATTTTTTTAAAAAAAGAAGTACACATACAGTGAAAATCGTTTAACACAAAACTGAGGGGACCGAAATATTTTTTCGAGTAAGAGAATTTCATGTTAAAGGATATTACAAAAACAAAACAAAAAAAAAAACATTTATGCAACAAAATTAAGTTTATTGGAGTACATTTACATAGATATGTATGTATGAATGTGCTTAAGAAAAATTAAAATGAAACGAAAACATTCACAATGAGAAATTTGACACAAATTTTAGCAATACCAAATCTTCACAGAGATTTCCGTTTTCGTCTTCTGTATTTGATTAACAGCCTTGAGAATGTCCATCTTCATTTTGAGTAAAATAGAAGTTTGCTTTTCCCCGGAGCTCTTTCCCATTGTGCTCACAAAAAAATCTTATAAAATAGAAAAAATAATGCAAACCCAACTCACTGATTTTTACTCACACAGCGATGTACTTGTCACAGAATTTCAACCAGAGTTGAGAGATGAGATGTTTTTGTGTGGTATTTTTAGGGAGGAAGAGTGAAAGTAGAGCTTAAATAAAGAAAATTGGTTCGTGGCACAGGCTGTGTTCCGAGGGTATTCCTAAACTAAATTAGTATCCTTTCTGCGAAACATGTGAAATCGCTTCTCTTTTATTTCACACATCCCTTAAGGTATCCGACTACGTTCGGAACCGTGATTTTAAAAAAGCGCATAAATGGGTAATTTTCGTGATATTTAGTGTCACTTAGATTAGAATACATGTATAAAATTGTTTTAAGGACATTATGACAAAAAAAATTATTTAAATAGAATATTTTGACAAAGAATCACCTTAGAATAACCTTTTTTCAAAATGTTCTCCTTTTATAAAAAATGCTTCTAAAATAATATTTTGCTTATTATACGATTTTGCAAAATCACGGTTACTAACGTATTCGGATACCTTAAAGCTTGCCTGCGCGGTTGACATTTTCCGTATTTTGAAAAATAGAGGAAAATTCACTATAGTTTGTCGGAACCGTTGTCTATAATTTCTTGTTAACCGATATATTGTCTTAAGCGTTTTCGAGTTAAACGTATTTCACGTTATTTGACTGGGTTTTTTTTCCAAATAAGATTCCGGTCAATTGTACACGGAACGCTAATATTTTATCTCGTATGTTTTCGTCTGTTTTTAAGATTTAAAAGAACTCTTTGAAAATGTGAAAAATTACTTTAATTTTTTATGTAATATATAATTTATCAATATGTTTAATGAGTTTTCCAGTTTGTATTTTTCATTACTAAAAATCTGTAATGAAATAAAAGAAATTTAGCTTTAAGATACAAATGGAATAGAAATGAAATATTTTTTCTCTGTAATACTTTTTTTACAGAAGTAAAAATAAATTTTCGTCTTCTTTTTTTTTTTTTTTTTTTTTTTTTTTTTTTTATTTTTTAACATTTTCCTTTGATGTTTTTAACAGGATTCAACTTTCAAGCAATTTTAATACGTGCTTTGCAAAAAAAAAAAAATGATATTTTACTTAAAAAATGGTATTCTCATTCGATTGGTTTTCTTTTATCAATTTCAAATAAACTTTTTAAACCGCAACTCTTTCTCTTTTTTTTTTTTTTTTTTTTTTGTTGCTTATTTATTCGATCAATAATTATTAAAAAGGAAAAAGTATCTCATTATTTTGCGCTTGAAATGAGACATAATATGAAAGGCCTTTTTGAACAGTTTCTAACAGATACATTTTGAAAGTATAAAAAAAATAATTTACTCATAAAAAGTTTTCAAGTAGTCAATTGCTGATTAATGTTTCTTTAAAAGAAAAGAGTTAAGATTGAGTACTTTTTTTGCTCTTTTAAAAGAAGTTTTTAAAAAAAGCGCAATTTTTATTGGAAAAGAATTTTTGCGTTTTTTCTCCAACTTTCTATTTTCATTTTTTTTTTTATTTTATCTTATTTTTCAGTTCCATACATTGCTTCAGTTTAGTACAAGAAAAAATTAAAAGTAGCATTTATACATAGAGTTTAATTTTTGCTTTAACTATCGATAAATACAAATTTTGTGATTTCTAAAATTGTTTTATTATTAAAAAAGATGCAAAAATTTAAAAATTTACTATGATAAAATATATTTTTTGAGTTATAGTAGAATGTACTTTTATAAAAAAACTATTAAAAATAATTTTATATATAAAAGCTTCTATTTCAAAAGGACGTTCCAATATTCTCTACTTAAAGCAGCAATGTCATTCATAATTCATCAAGTTTAACTTCAAATCCTCTTTTATTCATGCAAAAATATTCAAATCAATGTTCATTCTGTAAAGGGCAATATGCTTTATATGGCCTTTTCTTTAATACTAATACACGCCTAATTGCTCTAAATTTTTAAATTCTATAACGTTATAAGAGAGTTTTACTTTACATGATTTTAAATACTTTAAATAATTGAATTATATTATTAATATATGTAGCATATAGTTTCTCATCTCAGATAAAAAAAAATAGTTACTGTAAGTATGCAACATGAACGAAATGTAAAAAGTAATATACATGTTGCTATATAATTTGTGCGTGGACTGAAAATCCTAGGAAACTGAATAAAATTAATTAATTTAGATTTTAACATTCTAATACTCTGAATTTTAAAAGCTTGATCGAATTCATTTTTAGATCTAATATAAAAAAAATCATTTTAATCATTTCAAAAGTTTAAACTGGAAGGAATTCAAATAATTGAATATTGAAAAACGCTGCGTGTTTGAATACATTTCAAAAATACATGTCTTTCAGATTACACAGTTTAGTACTTTTTTTTTTAATTAAACAGTATAAACATTTTTAAATTAAACATATTTATCTTAGTTTTAATACTATAAATAAATTAACATCCATATAGATATATTCTGGATATTAAGGTTACCAATCGTCCTACTTTAGGTAGGACAGTCCTCCTTTTTTATAGGTTCTGTCCTTCCTCGAAAAGTGTCCTCCTTTTCAATATTTTAAAATTAATTTGTTAATATTTATATTTAGAGATGCCAGGTTGAACTGTTATGTGTCACGTGCCGGTACAGTATGAATTATCGGATATATTAATGTATCTTGTATACAGTACATAATCGGGTAATTATTTTCCACAAAACGATTCAAAAGATTGATAGTGAACATATTTCATCTACAGAAGTTAAACTTATTTTGAACGACACTTTGTCTTTCAATATAAATTGTGATTTGAAGAAAAATGTATTTCTTTAATAATAAAAAGAAAATTGTTGAACTTAGAGGAACCAAATCCAGGCATAACGCAAAAGTTTACCAAAAAGTGCGGAAGTTTCACCAAACATGTTTCCAATATGTCGAAATAAATATCACGGGAAATAATTGCTTTCAATGGTGTTTTTTGACTTCATCGAAAGTAAATTGGGCAGATATAGAAAATTGTGTTGAGTTTTTATCGAACTAAATGCCTGATATTAAAAAATGATGACAATTGTCTGTTTTAAGAAATTAGAATAATGAGTGTGTATTTAAATTCTGATACATCAGAAGACTGGGAAAGTTAACATGTTGAAATTGATAAAAGATGGGTAGAAGTATTTAACCATTTCGAAAATGAACACCTTCCATATGAAAATTTAGTTATTTTTTTTTTGAATTCACATCTTACTGCAATGGAACTAATGCTGTGTGTGTGTGTGTGCAGTTTTGAAAGAGTTTTTTCAATTGGTAATGATTTTTGGACAAGTAAGAAATCAAGAATGAATATTGATATATTAACTGTAGTGCGTACCGTAAAGTTTAAAATGAAGGATATTTCTTGCTCCGAAATTTTCGATATATTAGAAAATGATATATTGATAAAAAAATTCAATGAATCGAAAAATACTTATTTAAGTAAATAACTAAAAGGGAAAAACACGTAATAGTGTATTTTTGTTTGAGTTAATAAAATGTTTCGTAGGTTTACATTATAATTTTTCTCTTAAATTTTTCGTCCTCCTTTTCATTCTAAAAACAATAAGTCAACTTATAAATGTAGAACATTTTGTTTCAAATTTTTATTACATAATTTCCTGGGTATAGTTCTATATTTAAGTGAAAAAGTTATGTATTCTTAAAAAATTGATATTCACGTACTGTGCGTGCGTGCGTGTATTTTGAAAAATGAATCCTTAAAGGAACAATATAACTGCTAGTTCATTTATCCTCATTACCCCAAAGTCCTATGTTTCTGTATTGGAATTAGATTGATTGATTATATACTCTTCTGCTTTCATTAATAAAAGTGTATTAAAGTTAGGCTACTATTAATCATCGTATTATACCTTTCATCGTCACTGAAATGTAGCAGCAGCATATAATCTCATTCCATTACTGTATGATGTTTCGTTTTATCGCTCCTAAAATGGAGAATAAAAATTTTACACGGATTGATTTATGTATCAAAATAGGGTGTTATTCATTTTGACAGAAGCCATAAAGGCATCATGGCCAAAACTTTATGAAAGCCGAATTTCGTGCTTGAGTTATCCACGTATTATTGATATTTTGTTACTATTATAAACTTATGCAGAAAAGTACTATTTGTTACTATTGCATTGTTCTATACATTTTTCATTAATATTTCATAACTTTTCAATATAATTTGGCATTTAAAATAAAACTATTACGCATGTGAAAGATGTTTTAAACACTTACAAGGTCTGTTTAAAAAGTATCCGACCTTGAATTTTCCCGCGCACTGTAGAGATTCTAAAACAGGGGTACTCAACCTTTTTTCTCGCCGGGCCACATGCATTTCACTGGTATTTTATGCAGGAGAATAATGGGGGGAACCATATAAAAGGGATAGCCAACCCAAATGACTTTTCAGATCACTTCGGAAAAACATTATAATCCCGCGGACCGCATATACATAACTTTAGGAAAGACTTGGTCCCAATGCAAACATTTACTGGTTTAAAACAGAGGCAACGTGATAAAATAGAAACATTTATGGGATTAATATGTTTCAAAACACTATACTAAAAACAAAAACATTACACAAAATATTCGTATTTTGTATAGTTGTATTGAATCTCGTGGGCCGTGGGTTGACGACCCCTGCCCTATAAGACCAAAACAACATTGTACGAAGCAAAATTAATCAAAATATTAAAAACCATTTTTTTTTTTTTTGGCTTTTACTTTGATACTATATTATCCTTTCTATCAAACACATAAAAACTATTTACTTTTATGCATCTTTTCATGAGTTACGGCGTAGTTTAAATTTCCTTTCATCCAAGACCAAGCCTCTTATTTGCATTCTGCTATCAAGAAAAGAAAATTGATAGCAAACTGCTTGATTGATAGAATTTTCAGCTATATTTTTAGTACATTATTCTCAAATAATTAAATTTCTTAGTGCAATGGGTCATGGCTGGGCCATTTAAAAAAGACCACCGGGACGCAGGTTGAGTATTATTGTTCTAAAACGACGCCACTGTACACAGTAGAAGGTAACAAATTAATGCACATACTTGAATTTTTTCGTTTGGATCCATTGCACCAATGCTTTCCTGTGCTGTTATGCGTATTCGTCAGATTTTCATTTATCTTAAGATGACCGAACGACCTGAGCAAAGGAGCTGCATTTTTTTTTTTTTTTTTTCCCAAAAGCTTAAATATTTGCTAAGTGAAACAAATCGTAAGATTCAGCAAGTGTTTGGAGATGATGATATGGGGGTCACATAAATTAAGGAGCAGTTGAACCGATTCAAAAGTGGCCGTACGTCGGTAGAGAGTGACCGCTCGAAAAGCCTCAAACCTCTAAAAATGCAGCTGTTGTTGAAAAGGGAGATAATCGGATAATGTAAGATCGTCGTTTAACCGTACGAGAGACTACTGAATAAGTTAAGATCAGTACAGAGGGACCTCTCGAAAGGCCACAAATCTCTCGAAATGCAGCTGTTGTTGAAAAGGGGGATAATCGGAGAAGGTAAGATCGTCGTTTAACCGTACGAGAGACTACTGATTAAGTTGAGATCAGTACGTGTTCCGTACTTGCAATTTTGTGTGATCATGCGCAGAAAGTCTGCAAAACTTGTTCTCAAGCTTCTGCAGATGGAACAGAAACACTCAGTCTTGCAGTTTCAAAGGGTCTGCTGGGTTCTATATTGGCTTCTTAGGACTTCTAGCCGTTCCTGAAAATGAAAATGCTATTAAAAGGATTCCGTTTCCAGAGTAGATATGAGATAAGGCAGAGAACGCGGCGCGGAGTTGAACATTATTCCAAAAGAATACTTCTAAAAGTGTTTTCAGCAGTCAAAGGAATAATGGGCTAAGTGTGTAAAGGCGCGCAAGGGGCCTACTTTGTGTGAATTTAATTAAAATCCTTATCCCATAAAGTAACTACTAAGATAATTTTTATAGCGAAAATTCGGATACTTTTTAAACAGATCTTGTATGTACTAATGGTTAACAGATTTCTTTAAAAATAAAGAAACCCCTTTTTCACTATAAAATAATACAGTTTTGAAAATAAAACTCCAATTTTTTTTTTATTTTTTTTGTTGTTGTTGTTAATCAAATTAATTTGTATGTTTCATTTATTCGAACTGTTGATAAATTTTGAATAATAAATGAAATAAATTACATTTATTTCTTTAAGAAAAATCTAATTACCATTATTATTTCTAAAAAAAGCTCTTTTTATTCGTCGCAATTTTATTTAAATGTTTAAAACATATTTAAACATTTTCTAAAAAAAAAGGTTCTCTGAAAGAATTTTTCAAACGAAACGAACAAAAGAGTTTGTTCCAAATTTTCAAAAGTATCTTGATAAAGAAAAAAACAGCTCCGATACCAAAAAAAAAAAAATATTTTCCAACCAGCAAAGACACTTTTCTTCTTTTTCGATAAAACTTACTTCCAAATCTCCATAGAGGATTAAGTCTTTTATGTGCCTCCAGACAAGACCTTCATCAAACAAGCTTAGTGGATTTTAAGCTAGAGAGATATTTCCTCTGCATAGATACTCAATTTGCTTGGCAATTTCTTTGTTCCTTTTTAAGCATAGTTTGTTTCTTCTTTCTTTTTGTTTCCTTATTGTATAAGCATCCATGTATCTTAGCTAAATCAATCAAGAAAATCCTTTATTGGAGTTTTAATTAACACAATTAATGTATTCCTGTAAATTACATGCTTAAAATATATATTGATTTTCTTTAGCGGTTTGATGAGACTTTCTTTTTCTTAATGAGAATACTTTGCCACAGCCCGTTTTTGTGATGTAAATCTAAAAATACTTATCATGGAGTGAGATTTTGTGGACTAATTGATGATAGTATTATATAACAAGTAGTATAAAAAAAAAATTTTAAAGTCAATTCCTACTTAGGTCAACAACGAAAATTTTTATTTTAGTTACTTTTTATTAAATAGTTACAAGTAATATAAATATGTATATACATATGACAGATTCGCAATATTAAGTGGCAAAATAGAAAGCGTTCCATTTTCCTTTCTATATATGGCAGTGCTTCTCAAAGGTTCAATGTTCGTGACCCAATATTCAATCATAATTTTCATCGCACCCTTCCCCTCATAAAATAGCAATGTATTGAATTCAATAATACTATACTTCGATGCTAAAACTATACGATACTACCTAAATCTCATAAGTGCCACCGGCGTATGTAAACGTCTCGCTCAGCCAAAGCGTTAATTTCCCCGCACGTATATATACATCTTTCCTAAGTCTTATGATCTTTTCTGTGCACTGTTCATAAAATTATTCCGAAGGCTTTGGAATGCAACAAAAAGACCTTTAGAATGTTTGCGAAGAATTTACTTATTTCAGATTATTTTTGCTTCTTCATTCCTCCCCCAATATATCACATATGCGAACCTATGTGGAAAACGGTTGGCATTGGGATGCGAAGGAAGCGAATCAAGTAACTTTTAATAGGCAGTTAAGAGATTTATTATAAACCATACAAATGATCAAGATAAGTGTTAGTTTTTGTATCTAATTTTATATATGACAATCCCATGGGGTCACTGGTAATTATTAAACTTGTTCTTATCTTAGTATTGTTAAATTATAAAATACATTGTGTTAGCACTGATACATTTATAAATGTAATATGTCAGTGTAAATATGTATTTTATTTTTGAGAGATTATGTTAGAAAGTATGCTGTTTGCTTACTTTCAGTAAATTAATTATTTTTTAAATAATCTTTTGTTTTCGACTTTTCAATATGCTCGCGCCCCTCTTGTAGAGTTGTCACGCCCCCCAAGGGGGACCACCCCACAGTTTGAGAAACGATGATATATGGTGTTGGACTATTGTTTTTGTTTGTTACTATTTATTCGTTCATTAAATGGGATTATTCCAGTGAAATAGTTCAGTAAAAAGAAATCACATTCTCATAAATTACGACATCTCAGGTGGGATTCGAACTGACGACCTTTGAATTAGAAGTCAATTGCGCTACAAAGACACAACGAATGATTTTCCGTTTTATATTGGGTGTTGGAATATTATCTTTTGTTACTATTTATTCGTTGATTAAATAAAAGATGAATTAATATTTGAAAAAACTGTATTAACATAAAGTGTCAACCACTACAAATTTTAAAAAAATGTATTTTAACTTCATTAAATGAAAGTAGAAAGTGTTTTATTAACGATTGAAAATTTGAACAAGATATATATGTATATACTAGCTGGTATACCCGTTCTTTGCACGGGTAAATTGAAAAATTAAACCGTACAGATTGAAGGATAAAGAAATTTTTAATGAGTTAATTTTACGTGTATTGAAAATTAAACAAAACAAAAAAACTTTTTGCATATCTCAGCTAAACATTAAAAAAAAACATATTTGTTAAATAAGTCTGTAGATCTATAGCTGATAAAAAGGATTTTTATTTATTTACAACTCTCTTATCAGTCGATTTTTGAAAACACCTTCCTAAGCTGATCTCTGCTCAGCAAAAGTAACTCATTGTTACAAATTTTGTGTAATGAACACTTAAAATAGTGTAAGTAATTCATATCTGGAAGTGTAATACGTTAATATTACTTTTTGTTATATTTATTTTATGTTAAAATCTTGCCACCACCTCTCCCTTCGAAATATAGTTTTATTATGAAATAAAAAAAAATAGTGATTACACTGATCAATGGAATAAATTAAAAGAGAGCGTGCACTGAGGCAAGGCGTAGACAAAACAAACAGAGAAAGTTTTGCTTCTCACAAAAAAGAGATATATGCTGTCGCGGGGGCGTTTTTTTACAGATGGCAGATCTTTTTCATACTTTCTTGACAATTATCGCACAATATCTTTATAAATTATACACTATGTGTTATTCTGACGTATAAGCTATATTATTGTAAAGTTTCATTAAAATACATTCAGTTGTTTTTCCGTGAAAGAATATCAAACATCCATACAAACTTTCGCGATTATAATATTAGTAAGGATATAGGAAAAATGTGATCTAATTGTAGGAATTGAAAAATTAATCTTCTAATAGGAGTTTGAAAATAATTCCCGAGTTTATTATTTGTATTTTTAAATTCTGAAGTCGGAATCGAATGAACGCAGAAAGGATTTTAAAAATTAAATTTCTGTAATGAATAGCTAAAATAATAATTTTGGGGGGCTCTTAACTGACTTGCATTCTACGAACTGCTCAAGTTGCTGGAAGCAGCATTAGCCTTAGAAACTTGCCATACAAAACAAAAAAGTATGCCATTAGCCACCAATTAAACTATCTTTTTCAATTATAGTTATAATTAATTTAATAACATTCCTTATTAAAATTTAATCTATAAATGCACTGATTAGAAAAAAAATTCGTACTTAATATTTATAAAAACATATTTATAGAGAAGTAAAAAGATAGCGTAAATTTATTTTGTATTTGTATAATATAATTGAGCTGTTTATTCTAATATAATTAAAAGTTTTCTGTAAGCCTTTAAAGATATTTGAGATACATAAATTTTTGTGACTATTCTCACACACACAATGTATTTAATATTATCTACTTCATTTAAAACTTTTATAAATATCACATTTATTATCCTTCCAAAAAATAACAAGCACAATCTGCGTGCAATTTTTTTTTTTTTTTTTTAATCTTAAAACGTGTAATTATTTTTCCATACAGATACTCATAATAATAAACAAGCGCTGCAATTAAAACATCATATAATTCAGATTTTACAATGTTTCTCTTTTAAAATGTTTCTCTTTTCTTCTTAAAATATAATTACCTCATTTTAGTCCGACTTTTAATGAAAATAACATCCATTATATAGATTAAATTCCATAAAAACAATGTCGTACTTTGAAACCCCACTAAAGGAAAATAAATAAATTCAAAACTTCAATAATAAAAATTATATGATGTAAGTTTCACTTTAATTAGCTCGAATATAATTGTTAATGAGTACTCTAAATATAAATAACTCTTAACTGAAGGACTATTTAAGTTTATTAAAAAAAAATTTACTTTATTCAAAATTAATTTGAGCTTAATTATGCCTCTTTCGTTAAACAATAGTTTTCGTTTGAATTAAGTTGTTGTGATGTAAGCTTTCTTTTGAAAAGGGAAATAATTATTCTTAAACTTCTTCAATCCCTCTTTATTTGTTTTGTTTAATTTTTTTTTTTTTTTACTTCGCAATCAAAATGAAATTAAGTCATATAAAAAAAATTGAAGTCAATTCCTACTTAGGTCACCAAAGAAACATTTTATTTCAGTTACTTTTTATTAAATAGTTACAATTAATATAAATATGTATATACATATGACATAATCACAATATTAAGTGACAAAATAGCAAGCGATTTTCCTTGCAATTTTCCATTTTTCCTTCTATATAGGGTGTCGGACTATTTTTTTTTGTTACTATTTATTCATTCAACAAAATTTAATTATTCTAATAAAATAGTGTAGTAAAATAGAAATCACATTTTCACACACACACACACAGAAATTAGGCCATTTCAGGTGGGATTCGAACTCACGACCTTTGGATTAGAAGTCAAACACGCTATCTATTGCTCTACAGGGTCACAAAGAAATAATTTTCCTTTCTATGTATGCTGTTGGGCTGTTATTTTTGCTTGTTACTATTTATTCATTTTTTAATTTAATTAATGAATTAAAATATTTGAAAAACTATATTAATATCAAGTGTCATCCACTGTAAGTTTATATAAAACAAGTAATATAAAAAAAAATTTTAAAGTCAATTCCTACTTAGATCAACAAAGAAAAATTTTAGGTTAAAATGTAGTATGGGGGGTGGCATTTGTGGCGCAGTCCTTTTTTTCTTTGGCTACTAAAAGCGGTCGTCAAGGTACTTTTTTCGGAATTATTTATTATTTATTTTAGAATGAATTCGATATCTCACCATGACATTTAGATAAAAATCGTCAAATCCGAAGAAAAATCACTAAATCCGATTTGACTCCCCCTATACTACACTTCACCAAAATTTTATTTTAGCTACTTTTTATTAAATAGTTACAATTAATATAAATATGTATATACATATGACAGAATCCCAACATTAAGTGGTATTAATTTTTATTAATTATCATTTAAGTATCGTATTGTCATCCAAAACAATCGTGTATATAAAATTTCCTTACAACTGGATGCTTTAAAACATGAGAAAAAAATCCTTTCAAGTTTAGACACAAGTCGCCAAAAATGATGCCAACGTGGCTGTATTAGTAATTCTTTAAATAATTAGTTTTAATCAATTAACTTTTATTAATTATAATTAAAATATTGTATTGTCATCCCAAATATATAATCATGTATATAAAATTTCAGTTCAATTGAGCGCTTTAAAATGCATTTTATTAACGATTGAAAACTCCACCAAGATAAATAAATAAATAAACAAACAAATAAATAAATATATAGAGAGTATGAGTTAATAGTAGGAATTGAAAAATGTGTATGAACTTGAATGGATGAATAGAAAGTATTTTATTAACGATTTAAAATTTTAACAAGATATATATATATAAATATATATATATAGGGAGAGTGTGAACTAATTGTAGGAATTGAAAAAAAAGAAGAAACAACAGAAACAAATTCCAACAAGTGCTACATTAGAAAGAAATTATAAATAAAACAATTCCACCAGGATGTTCTTTCACTGCAACTGTTCCTCAATTACCAAAGTTCCTAGACCCCACTTAACACTGAAATTCATTTAAGGGGTTGACAAACACTCTCCAGTTCTCAACAACGTCTTGAGAGAATTAGAGAACAACAAAGGAACCGTCTTAAGAGAATCAAGAGATAGCACTATCTCTAATTAAAAGCAAATCTAACATTTCTACTCGAGTGAGCCCTGCTGATGACCTCAGAAGACCAAAGGTGTTATACAGAACATATTTCCCACTTCACAATGGGATCCAATTTCCTTCTGGTTTTGAACGGAAAATTGGTCGCCATCGCGCCAGGAAGCAGGTCAGATATTACATAATGCCCCGGACGAATGAGTTGATTTAATTATCGTCCTGTTCCGCCTAGTCTGGCTGGGGACGGTTTTCGGACATTAGTACGAAACGAGCACCTGTTTAATCGATAGGATTCTTACGCGCGCCTGTAATTAAAGGAAGATCTGGCAATAATGGGAATTAATCTTCTTTTCCGTTGGAGTAATTGAGATTCGTTGCTGGGTGAAAAATCTTTTAAGGAAATTAAGGAAGTCTTAACTT
>BMAV01022390.1:470773-486464 GCA_019973955.1 Trichonephila inaurata madagascariensis
TTCATTGAATCCAGCTCCTAATTTATCATATTTAGTTTAATCCTTAACATCCAACGATCCATTGCATATTTGTTGAAATCAGTGCCGGTTTATCCATTAGGCACTTGGGCAGGAGCCCAGGGGCCCGGAGAGGCTCAGAAGGGCCCGTAAAACTTGGACGTAACCAGATTTTCTGCTTATAAATTTCGATCCTCCAGTGCCAAGGGAGCCTGTAGATCTTCCGCGCCTAGGGCCCGAAATGAGCTTAAGTCGGCACTGGTTTAAATTTAATTTAAATTTTAAAAATGTTTTATTTGATAGGAATTAAATGTTATAACAATCTAATGAAATATCTTCTGTTTTAGTTCCACCAGATACGAGACAGAGTATTTCGGTCCAACACTTCGTGCGCTTTTGCTGTCTGGATATTTGTCGCTCTTACTCAAATCATAATGACGCCGAAGTAAGTATGCATAACTGATTGTTATTAAAGATGTATATATCTCTATCTCCTATGTTATTTTTAAAAAGCAGATAGAGCTCTAAAAAATTTTTAAGTAGGTTATGCATTTTGGATATAAATCCCTATTCTCTCTCATAAGCATGTATTTCATTTCTAGAAGTGTTTCCTAAAGTTATAAAAGACTACAGCTTGATTCTTTTAATTTCATTATTGTTTATTCAAATGAGAGGACTGGCGTTTATTATTTACCCTGATAGTTGTATATATCAATTTAATATAGGCATATTGCAGCATCTTTTTTTTTATTTTCAAAGTTTCTGTTCACATTATAATAGTTTCATTTCAGAAGTCAGTAATACATTAAAAATGTATTTTGGTTCTCTTTGTTTGTTATTTCTTTTCGATAAAATAATAAAGAACGTGATATACAAAGTGTCTCCGAATGCCGTGTACAAATTTGGAAGGGAGGTAGAGAACATCCTGAGGAGCCGTAATTACATAAGAAAGCATGGGAGGAAACGTAATTATAAGGAGATAAAGAGACACAAAGACAGTAAGGACACAATACAGAATGTAGTGCAAAACACTTTATTACAAAAACAAAACAATAATAAATTAAAAGTACGCATTAAAGCATTACAGGAGGTGTTTGAAATTGCTGCCATTGGCGTGTATGCACGCACATGGATTGTCGCAACACGCACCGACGCAACACGGATTGTCGGACATGTTCGAAAATACCAGACGTTTTATTAACCGTTGCAAGAGCAATGGACATTAGTGCAACCAGGTTCATTTAAGAATTGACGAGCAAATCGTCAACCTTGGCTATGAAAGATCCATGTTCCACCATGTTTCTGATACACCTGAGTGAACGTTTGAGGATTCGGTTGCCACCTCACTGGAAATCTTTCCCCGCACAACCAAACAGCAACAAGTCCTAGGCCATAGATGAAGTGGATATCCGCCATCCTGGCGTTCGTAGAACGATTCATGTTCCTCTCACGCTGCTCATATCTGAATTGAGAAAACCACTTGTGTGTGTGCCAACCTTGCGATCTTACGTACAGCGCTACCTATCACTTTTCACCCATGCTTTCTGATGTAATTATGGCTCCTCACGATGTTCTTTACCTCCCTTCCAAGTTTGTATACGGCATTCAGGGGCACCCTGTATAAAGGATCAACTAATATTTAGTAATCTTTAAGTTCTACAACACAACATAGGACTCAAACCATACATAAAACGCTCTATTTAGAACACATTACAACATCTTACAAAGGAGAAAGGCATTTCCTTCCAAGAACGCGCTATCTTGGTAGGGATTATCAGCTTGGTTACTCAAACTACTACTTTGGGAGAAAGGAATTATATACCCTCCAAAAGAACAAGGAGTGGCATCTGGCTGTCATTTAATATTAAAGGGAAGACACTGCGTTATATCCTTCCCTTACATCTCCGAAGACCGTCTAGGTGACGTGGTGTGATAATAAACAATTTGGCATTCTCTATGGTAGAGTTCATCTAAGAGTCAGTGGCTGTTTGCAATGTCTTCCTCTTCTTTTGATAGGTTCTACTGGAGATTGTGTCTCTGTGTTGTTTGGGAAAGGCATTAAAGCCAATACATGATAGCCGCCTAAAGGTTCATCAGTTTCTTTTCCTAAAAGTTTTTTCCTTTAGAGGGAGAGTCTTCAAGGTGACGTTGAAACTGGTGGGTGGTCCCCTGTGTTGATAGAGTGTTTTATAAATAGAGTTAGATCTCTCCAAGTATGAAAACATCTTTATTTTCATTAAGCAGGACCATTAAGTCATTTGCTTTCATCAGGAGCTTGTGCTTCTTCACGAAAATAGAGATCTTTGCTTCCAGTTTCATCAACAGGGCTGCTTTGTAATGGAACATCATTGGATATTGAATTCGTCAGACAAGAACTGCTATTCATTTCGTCAGGACTTTTATTTACAGGCAGAGGAATTTATTTTGCAAAAGGTTTTCTACAAATGGGTATGTCACCGAAATTCCAACTACTATTCCATTCCAACTATTCCAACTACAACTCCATTATGATTTCTGTGATGTCCTTAACAAGCCAAAAAGTAAAAAAGTACGATTACCCTTTTCATGGGGAATAAAGTGTGCATAAGTGTGAAGAGTTTCTCCATATATGGGGATTGGTATCGTAGCTTTTAGAACTCGTGACGTGTATTTTGACCATCATCCAAACTCATAGAAGGAAGAAATTTAGGTAAATCGAGGGAAGTTGCCACATTTAAGGATTTTTCGATTACTACATTGAAAATTGAAATGACTAGACAATGAAAAAAATACACTTTATTTTTCAATATTTAATTGGTTATGTATAAAAGTTAATTCTCTTTTTAGTATGAAAATAAATAAGAAATTTAATGTGAAAGAAAATCATTTAATTGGGGCACGTTCCTCCATATATTGGGGAAGATGCCACCAGTCATGGCGTAAGATGCAACAACACCACAGTAAATTAAAAGATAAGGCAAACATTACAAAATTAAATATGAAGTAACAAAAACTATAGAAAATAAAAAAAAATTAAATTCTTTCATAATTAGCTTGCTAAAAATAATAACAGTACAGAGAGATTCGAATGATAGCCTACACAACATTTCACTCAGTGCGAATGATTATCTTGCAATCTTCTGAATTCTTCTTCTCTTGTTGAATTCGAGGCACTGAATCCAGTCACACTTGGGACCCTTTTTAGCATAAAAGTACCCTTTATACACACAACACAAATCGTCATTATTATCCTCATCAAAACTGTCAGCACTAGTATGTAGAATAATTTCTTCGCTTGAGTATCACAAACTGACACGTCTCTTTTTCTTCTGTTTCTTCGAGGGTTTCTTGTTATTTGTTTTGACTTTACCCGCCTTTTCTAGCTTTCCACGGGCCTTTTCCCGCATTGTTGCTCTCCTCTCTGATTCAGTTAAGACTTCTGATGTTAGTTTTTTTACGTCCGGTTGGTTTGTGTCTTAGGAATAGGGTTAGGCTCCCGTGTACTGTGCTGGTGGATGCAACCGATGGTGATAGACCACTTATCATTAATTGCATTTAAATATTATTAATTATAATGAGAATTATTAACTGCATTTATATTTTATACAATAGTATACATTGCTACAATGTTTTAAAAAAAACAAATTTTAAAGTTCATTTCATTTATTTCTAAATCATGTGGCGTCTTCCCTCAAGTATAGAGGGAAAATGCCACACACGCTTATTTCCTTATTCGTTACAGTGTTATGGCCGCCTCTACATACATCGCACGTGCAACATAATGCGTAATTCACTTATATTGCTAATATCTTATTTAAAATGATAAGTACGTTTAAGAGCTTTAAATATGAGGAACGCAATATTATAAATGTTGTACTCACCACTTTAAATACTCACGAGATCCATTAATAACACCGATTAAAGGCAATTAATTCAGATAAATTCACAAGCCACACTTAATGTCTGACCATACTCTTCACTCAAGTGTGGCTCAGTATTGCTATCTATCAACATATAAAAGTACTATTAACAAACCGGCGTCTTCCCGAATTACCTTACATAAATTTTTGTCCATGATAATTTAAAAAGGTGAGCATTAATCCTCCTCCAATTGACTGGCGGGCTCCTGTATTAGCACAAACTGTGCCTGTAGCTTGATAAACATAAATGTCAAACAGAGCTACTGGTGAGGTAAAACAAGTAAACATCTGTATCAAAAGAAATTAAGGAATTAAGCCTATGAAGTTTTATTAAAAATGGCTTTCATAACTTCGAGTAATTACGAGTATAATTACAATAAAACTGTAGTAAAAGTATATCTGAATAAAATGGAATTAAGCAGGGGAAAAAACATTGTCATATAGATTATGGTACATAAGACAAATGAAGATTACGGTAGGTTATCTACTTCTATTGATTCGATGTGTAGATTAAAACAATTTATTTATAGGTTAAAAATTTTCCACACTTTTGGGAAGTTCTAGAAATTAAACAGTATAAAGCAAATTACTATTCTTGAATAACTGATAAACAAGAAGAGAGAAAAACTAATTTTAAAACAAACTACCTGTTCACTCATATTTAATCTCATAAACCTTTCATTTTCCAGACAGATGCATTTCTAAGCTACTGCAGCAACAGCGAAGAAATGTTATTCCACAATATATTACATTTTGAGAATCTCATGGCAGTCTTTATAAAACTTACTAGTAAATCGTCAGAGATATCAGATTTTCATCAAACCAAACAAGCAGTTCAGAATATTGTTGCTAACTCATATTTAATATGTTTTACCATGTAGGTCAATTAACTGGTTGCTTGAGAGTGAGAAAAACCCTGTACACACTGTCGTTTAGAACGATTCAAACTGAGTAATCCTTAATTCGTTTAACCTCTTAAAGTCTAACGTAATATAATAATACAGTCTTGCTACTGTTGCAGGTTGGCATATAGTTCAAAACTCCCAGTTTTTCGGAGAATATGTCCAGGAATGACATTTCACGATTAAATTTATTCGGACTATGATCTTAGTGAGGTCGAATCAAGAATTAGACGAAACCTCCTGGAGGACAAGGTTTCAGAGCCGGATCCAGTTGGCTCATGCTTTAAAACGTCCATGGAAACCAAATAACACCTGAAACTGGGTCTCAGAAAAATAAAACCTAATATCATTGTTGGGTATAACGGGAGAAAGGAATTTATGCATATTAAATTATATTTTAGCCTGACGGGACTCACGATAATGTAGAGAAGGATAAGTCAATATACGTTTCGATTTCGTGATTTAAGTACGATTCATGCTGACAAGGTTTTTCCATTTCATAATGGATATGACAAAGAAAAAAGTCATTAGAATTTCGCTAAATACACAACAGTACTAAATACACACTGATAGTGCAATGTAATTGTAACATAGTCACCGTTTTTAAACAAAAATTACTTGTTCTTATTGCTCGAAGACGGCTTTAAGTAATATTTATTAAAAAAATTTACTTGCTAGTGATGTTCTACGCAATAAAAAGTGAAACATTCAGATTTATTTACGTATTTCAATACCTCCATTTAAGATAATTGCTTTTAAAATTAATGGATTCGATTAACCATCATGTGACAGCTATGTAAACAAAAGAAAGCATTTTCTGGTTCCGCATACGGTTTGACGAACTAAATAAATATTTTCATATTTACAACTGCCTCGAATTACAATCAAGTGACACCTATAAAAATGACAGCATTAACTACAAAAAGCTCGTTCTTGCCTTGCAAATAGGCTAAATTTATAGTCACATGATAATGACAAACTCGTGTTTCTAGCCAGTTTGTTCAGAAATTCATGTGACGTCATAATCATACGATAAATGCAATCGTGTTCCCAGTTGATCAGTTCAAGCGCTTCGTTGTTGCCAAATTTTGTGCTTTGTGGAAACTTTCTCTCAAAAAGTACATATTTGTCAACAACAATAATGCACATAAGTAAGCAAAATATACTTACCGTACAAGCCGCCGTATAACGCGCCCCTATACTTTCAAGCTGCAATTTTAAATTTTTAGGTATATTCACTGTACAACACGCAACCTTTTTTTTTTACGAAGAAACCTGAAATTACGTGTGTAATGCTCTTATGTTTTGAAGTCATTTATTCGAGGTATTATTCCAAGCTTTTGAAAGAATAGTGTATTTCTAGAACTACCGCCCTTTAAGCTCATAAGGAATGTCATTTTTTATAAATAAACAATATTTTGATCTATATGGAAGTCTAATTTTTTTCTATACTCATTTATTTTGTATTTTTAAAGCTCTCATTTTTGTACCTGGCGTATAATGCTCGCCCGTAAATTTCTACCTTATTTTTCGTTTTCAAAATGCGCGTTATACGCCGAATTTTACGGTAATTTAAAAATATATGAGTAAAATAAGAGAGAGAGAGATTTTTTTGTTACTTTTAAAATCTTTTCGGTGATTTTTTTTTCATTATATTTAAGCATTTTTTCCTAATTTCGAAATTTGAATTTTTATCAAAATTTTACAAATAGAACAAGTGTAAGTTAGTTTAATGCAGTGCTTCTCAAACTTTCAATGCTTGTGAACCAATTTTCAATCATAATTTTCATCGAGCCCATCATACTTTGTACTTTGACATATATCTACAATATGACTTCAATTATAAACTGTACAAATTATCAAGATAAGTATTATATTTTACATATAATTTTGTATATGACAAGCCCATGTGTGGGGTCACTAGTAATTATTGAACTTGTTCTTAACTTAGTATTTATGAATTAAGGATAAAATACATTGTACAGTATTGATACATTTATAGGTATATTATATATTTGTAATTGTGTATTTTTTATTATCTCATGTAAATGTATATTTTGATTCCTTTCAGTAAATTAATAATTTTCTAAATCTTTTATTTTTTACTTTTCGATATGCTCGCACCCCCCTGGTAGGATTTTTACGCCCCCATAGGGGAGCGTGCCCCACAGTTTGAGAAACGCTGGTTTCATGTCAGTTTTGAATTAAGTCGCGAACACGTGATTATCTTTATCATATGACCGTCATGAATTGAGCCGCTTTGAATAATCGCTCAGACGCTCTCTCGTGAACTTCAGAAATTTTTTTCGTGTGCTTGTTGTTTTAATTACTATTTACTGTGGTTAAACTTTATTTGGATAATTAAACTTCTGGAGAGAAAAAAAAAATTTTTTTTCTTAATGTTTTCCTTGATTTTGTGAAATTCTCTTTTTAAGAGTGCCACCATATAACATAAACTGTCAATAAATACTCAATTTCTTTTAATTTTGTATTCGTTTTTATCTTCATAATATAACTATTTGGATTTATTTAATTTTGGTGCATAATTCTTTCATTTATATAATTACATCTATAATATTGTGTGATCCACTTTTTTAATATTTACATCTCTAGCAGCATTAAAATTATATAATTTAATTTCTTTTTTCAAAGATAACCCCCAATTATTTAAAATTTTACTTAAAAAAAATTATTCTGCAGTATGTGTTTAATTCTCTGAGTTACAATTTTTTTCATTTTATAATGCAGTACAGCACAACGAATGGTTATAACTGATATATAATAAATGACTTATAAATGCATTATATACTTATGTACGTTTTGGACGCTATCGCATGTAATTCATAAAAAAAACTGGTGCCCCCGGTCGATGAGTGGACAAGGGCGCGAACTCATGGCTGACGTTGTTGAGTCTCACGTTCGAAACCTGAAAACCCGTCAAATAGGACTGATACTCGCTTACTTTGTCGTACCTCAAAGTCCTTCCGTTGGTGTGGTCTAGAAGTTTGGAGAACCTAAGGTCCATTGCCAATAGTTTAATACTTCTGTATATATAAAAAATGTTAACTAATATTTTCTTCAATAATGACTGAACAGGGAGGTAGTTTTTTTCAGTCGGGCCGGTTTGTAGCTGTAAACCTCTTCGGGTGAATTCAGTTCTCTTGGGTATTCTGCCAATAGCTCTCCAATTGCTTCAGTCATTAAAAAAAATAAATGATTTAAAATCAAATCATTTATAAAAAGCTAAAAAAATTATTTTGTGTATATTGCATTTGTTATTTACTTGGACATATATGTTGTATTCAATTAATAAAACAGTACAGAGTAAAATACATTTAATCCGAAAACGCTTAAGACGAAATATCAGTTAACACGAAGTAATACAATAGTCTCGACAAACTACTATGTATTTTTATACATTTTTCTCTTAACACGAAACGAATATCGATTAACCCGAAAAGATTTCCCTACTGATCAAAATGCGGAAAACACCATCAGGATTGGACTTTCTTACCAGTGGCGTAAATTACACCCTCGCATTGCGGGAGGTGCCAGGGCTCTAGGAGGCCCAAAGTCTGAGTGATGCCCTTGGTAAAATCCAGCTTGGGGCCTCAAACCTGACTTTGCAGGGGGGGGGTCTAATATTCTCCGTTACGCCTCTGTGCCCTACTGTCTCGTCCAAAGAATTCGTTGCAGTACATGATGATAATGTGTGTACAGACCCAATTATGGCAAAGATATTTTGGAGTTTGCTCGAAGAGCTCAAAAGATACCATTGATGCATATTCCGAATTACGAAAATGAAATGAATAATGCAGCTCCTGTTCCCACGTTATCCGAAAAGAGGAACATTATGAAAAGTATGCGCAGTAATTTAGATACACATTCTAATGGTGAAATGTGTAACAAAATGGTCGACATCGAACACTTTTTTGGCAGTTGGTTGCTAAAAAAGACAATTCAAAGGAGAAAAAAATCAAATTATTTTCCAAAAAACTTTGTTTCTTGTTCAAAAAACTTCTTTTTCAAAAAATTTTTAATATGTTGTGCTACTTTTCTTGTGAATATTTTGTGCTAAATTTCTTTAATTGTTAAGTTCTTGCGAATGCTTTTGTTTCATGGATGTTTATTATATACATGCATATATACATATTTATGTAAATAAAAAAAAACTCTAATAAATTTAATTTTACAGGAATTTTTTTTTTTTTTTTAATATTCCTAACACGAAAAAATATTTCAGTCCCCACAGTTTCGTGTTTAGTGATTTTTTTTCACTGTATTTAAAATAAATATACATATTTTAATCTATAGAATTATTAAAATTAGTTTTGTTGGAGCACCTCTTATTTATAGAATGGCCTTCACGTCTAACGATCTGTATCTTTCTTTTTTCCAGGTCGCTCGTCACGGTGTCGGTGTTTCCAGCGGTCACCTTAATTTTGGGAGCCACGTTCGCCGCTGTGTGTGCTTCTACTGCTCTGGCGCCTTCGGCTGGCTGGGCTCGTGTTTTGGGATCCGCTCTGGACAATAGGAGACCTTTACGAAATGCTATATTTTGTGCCACCGTGGCAGCTATTGTTCTAGGAGCAACCGCTAATATGGTATCCTTGAAAGCAATAATGCTTCCAGTATATTATGTTTGTGACAGTAATTTTTAAAACTATATATACCGTTCTCTTAAAACTCGCATTATTTCAAAATGAGCCGTAATTATTGAGTGTTAATAAAGAAAAGAAGTCTCGAAAGTGTGTTAAGGCGTTAAAAAAGTTAAAGAAAATGCTAAAGAGATGCTATTTTTTGGTCTGATAGTATTTTGCGAACTACAAAATTTTCTAAATAATATTTTCCCTCTAATTCCTTTCTCGTCTCGGAAAAGTAATTACTTAAAAAAAAGGATGCGAAATGTTTTATTTGAATTTTATAAGACATTAGAAGTTTCAAATTTGTGAAATATCATGTATGGGTGAAAGTGAAGTTTTAAGACATTAATGCGCATAACAAATTGATAAAAATATAAGAAGAAATCAAAGCATTGTCTCTTAAAGCTTCCAAATATCGTATCGTGATGAAATAATGTATAAGATTGACATAAATAAACATTGACATAAATTATTTACTATTTATTGTTTTTTCTTGTACAATCTTCTATTCAAAAACAGAAAAGAAACTCCTAAATACCATGCTTTTAAAGTGCGAGGCGTGAAAAAAAAGTGTGTATTGATAAGGAACCTATTTTATGCTTATTCAAATAATTGCTTTTATCTCGACCAGAAATAATAGAATAGAACAAAAATACTATCAAAACAAACAAAATTTAATATATAGAAAATTTAAAGTTCGCTCAAAATAAAATTTTGTTTCAAAATTAAATAAAATTGAATTTTATTCAATTCTTACTTTTTATGTAAATGTTAATCATTTCTTTGGTGAAAATGAAAATGATTTCTTTTATTGTCACCATATATGAATGCTTACTAACAAAATCACCAGATAACAATAAACTTAGCTAGTATATATATATATATATAGTATAATAAAATAAAATAAAACACTAAGTGAGAAAGTTGTATAACCTACAAGGCCAAAGAAGAAAGAAATTGGATTCCAAGAAACATGGCGATTTTAAATGCAGAAAAGGTCTATAATATCGTATATTTCCGAAATCTGGGCCGATCCGTATACAGGAGAATTCTAAATTGTTTTTACAAAATAAGAGGGTGATAGTACCCATCCAGACAACCAATAATAACGAGGAAACATTGGGTCGCGTTCCACTCTAAGAGGCAGAAAAGAGGAATATTATAGAATTCCAACCTGAATTTACAGCAATGTTGGGAAAACGAATTAACGATACCAAAAGATGCACAATCAGGTTTATTGTTTAGTGAAAAACTCCCAGAAAATCCTCAAAATGCCGATCACGCTTGTCGATGCACAGGTGACATCTAGGTAAGAACGACTGGTGCATCCTCTCGAAGATTCCTGATGTTGTGTTAATTTTGACCGCGACAACAACAATTCTCGCCACGAGATCTTTTAATGAGTCCACAAGCGCCTCATACACTAAAGATTTCATGTGCCTCTGGAAGAAAAAGTCCAGAGTGATGAGGTTCGGGGAGCTAGGAAGTGAAGCCACAGGTCCGATACGTCCGATCCATCGTGCTGGATATGTGCCTTTCAAGAAGTTACGGATGCTGATGGGAAAATGTGCTAGGGATCCATCGAGTATAAACCACATGTCTCTTTGGATGGGGAGAACAACAGCTTGCAGTTAACTGAAAAGCACTTGTACCAGGAAAATATGGTATGTGGCTTCAGTCAAACGGTCTTGCAAGAGGGCCTAACAGGTAATCACCAAAAATACCTGCACAGACGTTCACAGAAAATTTCTGTTGGCGTTTAGACGTGTTGACTGCCCATGTTGAAAATTTCTTCTGTGCTGAATTTTGCCTCATCTCTAAATAATACTAATACAAAAAACCGTGGATCGTTATTCTTCATCCCCAGCATCTGCTGAACTAAGTTTGCCCTGCGGGGATAATCATCTGTGTTCAAAGATTACACTCTTTGCAAGTAGTAAGGGTGCATGCATTCCTCGTATACAAAACACTGCAACACTGGCTGAGAAATACCCATTTTGTATACCACCGCTAGCGTGCTTTTGGAAAAAGCAGCTTCAAATCTACCCAAAACTCGCTCTTCCATTTCTGGCACTCGTGCATTGCAGTTTATCGCAGTAGTCGATCAACACTGGAAAAGTTAGGATGGCTTGTAATACGACGTTGGAATCCACTGTCCGTACAATCTTTATGCTTCGTGTCTATTCACTTTTCCTTCACTGTATGCGAGGTGCATATCTGCTAATACCTCGGGCGTGTTTTCCACCATAGCTTTCACGAAAAGTTTCAGACAATGTTATCAAGATAATACTTGAAGCGATGATGTGCCTTTTTTAAAGAACAACATTTGCTCTGATTGCCTTTCTCTGGTACCAACTTAGAGCACAATGCTGCTTCTTCTCAATGGAAATTTTGCATGCGGTAAATTCTTGATAGTCTTGGGAGATATGCTACGTAGGCAGGTACAAAATGACGTCAGAGGCGATGACCTGTATTGCTTCATCTTACAGAATTCAATTCTACTTCCCTATTTTCTGCTTCTCAGAATGGAATACGACCCTTTGTTCCTGTGTAATTATAGGTCGTCTGGATGGGTACTATCACCCCTCTAATTTGTAAAAACAATTTCGAATCACCCTGTATAAGACATGCGTGCGCTTTTTCTTCAAAAATTATCAAAAATACGAAACTTATAGGTAAGTCGATTTGAAAAAAATCCTGTAATTTTAAAATATGAGCAATATGAGTGCAAAAATATTGACAAGTGGGTTGCTTCTTGTGGAATATTTTCCAACCGAGTTACTGCAAAGTTAGATGCCAGCGACTATAGTATTCTGATAATCCTATCTAAAGCAAACATACTATTATATAATTCCATTCATTTGTTATCTTATACACTATCTGTGCTAGTCTTGTTTTCTGAACCATTTTTCTAGTTGGAAAAAGAGCGAAAAGAGAAATTTGTATACAGCAAATGATTTTCAATCTAAGTTTCATGATGTGGGGGAAAAAACCCCACATCATTAACGTAGACATTCAGACATACCTATGAATGAATGGAAATTCGAAAATTCGGATTATGGCGTTAATTTTGAAAGATTTAAATGTCTTTTTTTCTTTTGGAATAAAAGTTCCCAAAAAAGTTCAAAGGTTAAATTGCTTGCACATGACTAACGAAAAATTTTTTTTTAAAAATCCTTACATCTTTAACGTAGACATTCTTTCATACCTAAGAAAAAGTTTGTTTGTTTTTTTAAGTAGAGACCCCTTGATTTTAATAAAAGTTCCAAAAATTCTCAGCTTATACGCAGAAATATACGGTCTTGAATATTTTTTGTTAAGTAACGCATTTCCTGGAGATTGAAATGAAACAAATATCACATCCTGTTAATTTCACTCAGCGCAATTATTCAATATAAACAGGCAGCGCACACAATAAGTATTAGGAGAAGATTGATATTCCATTTGCAACATTATGAACTGGAATAATAAAAGATCACAATTCGAATCTCTGACTGGGCAGGAGCTTTCATCTCACCTAAGTCCTTTTCCATTTTAACCGGATTCGTAATCATTATTAATTCATAGAATCCGAATAGGGAATCAATTAATGTGCATTATTCATCAGTTTCTCTAAATTCATACTTGACATTCAGAATTAATTGCTGTCAAGCAAAAGCAGTTATGAATTGTGTGAACGGTTGGCTGAAGTCTGGAATTTTCTCATATCCTTGCTGCATTGTTTTAACCCTTTCTTGGGTCATTTATTTCACTTCTGAATTTCTCGCAGTTTCTTATGTTTTATTAACAATCAAATAATAGCATTTGAGGAAATATATTTTATTTTGCCGAATTTTATGTTTGCGTTTAAATTTTAGGGGTGGGAAGAATACTTCCTAAGAAACCATTCACCGTCATAAAGAAATTAAATTTGATGGTGATTATTTGCCATGAAAAGATGAGAAGCATGTAGCAATGCACAAGGGGACATCACGTTCTGCACTTATGTATCAGGTCTTCTTTTCTTGTCCCTTTCTGCTACATTTCCTACATCATCTATTGTGGAAAACCATCTTTGGCTTATGATTTCCTACACTGGCTAAGCGCACATCATCCTGAACTACACACTTCTTTGCTTGAAAGCTAGCAGGACGTCCTTTCTTTTTTTCTTGAGGAATATCCACCTATTATAGCTGACGAGTTAATGCTATATGGAATGTTAGCAGATCTAAATTTCTGTTTATTTTGATCACTTGCCACAATATAAAATTATTTATGATGGCAAGGTCAATAAAAAAATAAAAGATATGAATTTACAGATTTTCTTTTCATCTGGTATCTTTCTTTTCTTTTGTCAAAGCGATCAACCCCTCCCATGACATCGTTATATACAGCGATAGCTTTCGGACAAGGTACTTCTTTAGTGCCATCTTTTTTGTCCGATTTACAGGTGCCATAATCGTTGGATTATGTGCAATAGGTGGCAGGACAAAACTGAAGCTAGAATTAGTTTTTCCATCGTTATAATAACAAGGTCAATATATTATATTGGGTTTTGCACCTCACACAGGTGTATTTTGTAAGATCATATAGATGGGAAGTAAACTTCCTAACGCCCACGAAAGGGTTAAAAGGGAAAATTTGATTTTACTAATGGAAGAATTGGTGATATTTCATTTCAAAACTCAATGAGATTTCAATTATATTTTTAATCAGATTCATTTAATTTGAATAATTTTTATTGTTGAGTTTCATAGTTTGGATTTATACCACAAGAGTAAAGTATATTTTTTATACCTGAAGATTACACTAAATTATTTGCAAACTGATAACACACATTGTGTAATATATCTATAAAATTAAATTAGGCGCACATTTTAGAAACTTTGTTTCACAGTTTTATCATTATACATTACTTTAAAAAAATTCTTTCTAATGTGTTTATTAATCTTAAAATTTCTTCATTTCTTACCTGCGTTAGATATAGTAGTGGTAAAGAGAGGGAAACGTTAATAAATCTATAAAACACAATATAAAACTATAATTATCGATATTGTTTTGATAATCTTGTATGAAGTCGTATTAAAACAAAGAAGGATTTTTAACTAAAAACAATACAGATTCAAACCAGGGGCGTAGCTATCATCGTATTAGCCGTATTATTAATTTGAACTTGAACCCAAATCTTGTAAGCAAAAAAATCACAAAATGTTAAGGAGCCCCTATAAAGGGCTTACTAGAAACTTTGATGCAAAATCCCTCAGGACTAGCTACGCCAGTGGTTCAAACCTGTGGCGTAACCTACACCCCCGCATTGCCGGGGTGCCCAGGGACTCTAGGGGGCTAAGTACGTATTTGGGCTTGGAGCAGAGTTTGCAGGGGGCCCTAATATTCTCCGTTACGCCACTGATTCAAACTGAGAACCAAAAGAAAAATGGTGACGTGGATGAAACCGAACTTTATAAGATTGACTTTTTCGAGAATTTTTCATATTATTCTAATTTTTAAGTGTTTAAGGTTGTTGAAACCTTTTGATTTCAAGTACAACAACTATTGATCGCGATACAGTCTTAAAAATTATTTCATTAATTATATAAAAAAATACCAGCTATATTATTGACAAATATGTCTATCGGTTGTTCCTAAATGTCTTTTTTTATTTCTAATGGGCTGCAGATTGATGTTTCACCATTATAGACCTAGTACATTCCCCAGAAGCTGGTATCTCTTTTTAGTGCGCCACCATATAGGCGGATACAAATCGCCGCAGGTAATTTTGTCCCCCAGTTTCCTTCCTAGAGGGAGACACCTGACCTCTGGCCATGCAAACCTGTACTAGGATTTAATTTTGCCGAGAGCACCCAAGCCAAACTGACACTCTATGGATCTTTTACACGCCGTATAATTAGACGACATGGCCGCTGTCAATTTTCGGCATCATAAAAATCTACTGACTTGGGTCGGGATCGAACCCACAACTTTACGTGCAGAAGGCCAGTGACAAACCAAATACACCATCCATTCGGCTAGTTCCTAAATGTAAATGACCGCAAAAACAATGCTTGTTATTTGTAATGGTTAGTCAGATAATACTTTGTTGACAAAGAGAGAGAGAGAGAGATCAAATACGAATTAAAGTTTATCAATGGAAACGAAAGGTTTGAAGCAAATTATAATTCATTTAGTAGTTCGCACACACACAATATCAGCAGCAATGATTGCTTGTTTATTGAATACCACTCACAAAAATCAAAATGAAGACTACTAGTGA
>BMAV01022391.1:12821-49354 GCA_019973955.1 Trichonephila inaurata madagascariensis
GAAGTGTTCAAACATCCATTTTATATAAACATATATATAGATTAATTATATTTGTTCGATAAAACTTTGTCACAACACTTGGAATTTGTAAGAATTTTATATAGTTGGCTTGAAATTACTGTAATCAAATAAGATTATTAGTATGTAATGAAATATACCATCATACCACAACACGTCACCAAACATATTCTTTTAATTTATTCCATCGACAAAACAAAAAACAGTAAAATAAAATTATTGAATAAATAATTAGCATTACTTATTAAAATAAGTTATTAATAACAAGAACTGAATTAAATGTTACATACTACACACACGGGATTATAATCAATCGAAAAAAATTTAAGGGCGACGGGAAGGAGGGTCCAGACCCGTGAACACACTCTTGTTTACGCCATTGTATATTAATATTAAGCCCCTGCCCCAAGCACATGTAAATAATCTTTTTTAACTCTTCAATGTACATGAACAAGCTCAATTAAAACTAAGGGCTTGAAATAATTCAAAGAAACAGAAATCAACGGCTATATTGTTGCTTTGAGAAATAGAGTGTAACTGAAAAGTTAGAGAGGTTCTTTAACTGTCAAATAAATGTTTGATTATATTTGTCTAAGTATTTTCGGTCGAATTTATTTTTAAATATTTTTTTATCCATTACCTTTGTACTTTTTTTCCAGATTGACTTGATTCAGCCCCGGGTGCTTACAGGAGTCAAATTGCAAGGTCGCAATGAAGTACCTCAGTGGGTGACTGCATTCACAGTCAGTTACAGTCTAGATGGAATTTATTGGAATGAAATTATGGATGCTTCCGAAAAAAATAAAAAGGTTCATATTCGATATAGTAAATTATTTTCTTAAAAGATTTAAGAGGTGTTAAGTAGATATTAATGCAATAAATAATTGAAGAATTAATAGAAGTTTAAGAAACTATAGCATTTATAAAAAAGAATTTGCCACTTTTATTTTAACTGTAAAAAACTATTAAGCCATTAACAATTACTAATAAGAAGCAAATTATGTCAAAATTAAAGCAATAAAAAATATTCAATAAATTATCTATCAATTTTATATTTTCTTTAGAAAGCAAACTTACTGCTTTTATTATTCGGCAGAATGAGTTATCATAGTTTTAAATAGTTCTTTTAATATCAATATACACACAAAACACTAAAGTAAAAAAAAACTTCTAACATTAAAATTAGAATTGTATTAATAGAAATAAAACACACACAACTATGATAAAACTATCGTATTCCATACAGTTATCCAACAAATGTATACACAATATTACTCTAAAAATGAAACAATAGTTTCAATTTCAAAGTCACAGTTTCAATTAGTATTGTTCTACAGCTGTTCAGAGTTTAAGGGTTAAATCCTTCTTAATTTCCCCCCCCCCCCACTCTAGAGATCTGACATATTATTTATAATCCTAAATTTAATTCCATACCACATGAATATTTTGAGTTTCATTTGTATTTATCCTGCAGCATCTTTCAAGAGTATTTAAATTTCATTCGTGGAACCAGAATTTGAAGCCAAAATTTGATTTGATTGTCACTGCTCATGGAAATGTCCTCCATGACCATCGAGTTACATCACCTGAAGATTATATTGAATAATTCACCAAGGACACGGCATGAAATACTTCTTGATAAATTTTGTAAGAACTGGTCTAAGTTGTGTGGCATGATGTAGAAACCAACATACTGCTGCAAATTTGTGTGAGGAATAAGTAGCCGATGACTTTAATTACTTGAATAATAACAAATTTGTTAATGGACAATAGACGAACAAAGAACTACTCGAAGTCAAATAGATGTATACACATAAAGAAATATTTTAAGATTATTTACACAGCAGTTGAAAAAAATACTCTATATAAACACGATCCAGAAACAGCTCTCTAGAACTAAGCAGGAACCAAGACGGATAAAGTCTTTCTGGCTTATCGCAGACAATACACAAGCAGATTCTAAACTCGACTAATTCGACCTTTGTTTTAAAGATCTCTTATATAACGTCATGGTAATTTCTAGAACGGTCTATTCCACAGTCACATTGGCAATAAGGTCGCCAGTATGTGATTACCCTGCTCACATTTTCTAGGGTTCCTATAATCTAATTCAAGCTCATGCTGGGAAGCGAACTTTCTCTGTAAAACTCTTTTTTCTGCAAGAACATGTACGCTGCAAGGAAACCAACACACGCTGTTTCTGTAATTAGTCCGAACAATGTAAAAAGATTGTTTATATGGCACGAATCACTTTACTATTATAAACAAAGCCTACCAGTTTTTATACTTATAGTTAGTATCTCAACCTCCGGTTTTTTTTTTCAAAAACAGCCTTAGATATTCAATTTAATACAAAATAATATTTTTTCATTATGCATTCCTTTTTATTATTTTAAATGTAAAGAAATAGAATCAAAAATCTAAAATAATTCTTATTTTTTATTCGTTTACAATTTTAGGTATTCTCAGGAAATTATGATAGTGATTCAATTGTTACTGTATATTTCCCTCAATTAATCAGAGCGCAATATATCCGCATTCATCCTATTGGTTGGGAAAACTGGATTGCGATGCGTTTGGAAATATTGGGATGTTATGGTGAGTGATTAGTAATTTTTAACAAATAAGGTGTATCGATTATAGTTGAATAAGTAAAATGGAAATTTTTAAATATAGACTGATTCGAATTTTCGTAAATTAATCAGATTTGTTCACGTTACAGAGCCTGTTGAAAATGAAGTATTGGCTGACCTCATTACGTCTCCCAAACCTTATGAATTAGGTAAGTTTAACAGAGTTTTATCTCCTAATCTTTATTATTGCGATCGATTTTTTTAGATTATAAATTCATAGTCAGAATTTTTCTTCCAATTTTTTATTAAAAGAGAAGCAGATATGTTTAATGTTTATGAATCAGAACTAGCAACTGATAAGTATGAAAACTAATATTTTTCTTCTATCGCTCGTTTACTGTGTGCCAGAATTTTAATTACAAGTTGTTTTTTTTGTGGCAAAAGCTACCATCATCGCCAACGACACTAATATTCAAAAGAGATATATATTTAATTCAAAACCAAATTAAAAGAATTTGCCTGTACGGTAGGATAAGAATTTTATGGATTATATGGGAAGTAACAGAAATATATTTCGAAGCTTCCTATACAACACTTGGCAATGTCCAATTTATTTTGCGCTTCCTTACTTCCTGGCATCAAAAGTCTCTTTGAATGCTTTAAAGACCATAAAGCAAAAATAATGGCCTTACATTTTTTTATTTGTATAAGTTTCTATTTTTTCCTTTCAAATTTTTCATTCCTTATCAATCAAGATAATGCTTCAATTCATATAGGTTTAAAAACAACTAATGTTTTATATTTTATTTTAGCACGTCAAAACCTTAAGAGAAGAAATTGCTACAAAATACGCATTTAACCTTATAAAGCATGTTCCTCGTTTAACATTTATTACACCAACTTCTGTTCAGTTTTCTATAACAATATTTTCATTGCGATTGTTTCATCAAAGCTTTATGAAAACTTTTGTTTACTTTTATTTTATATATGTTTCGTTCCTTTCTGTTTGATCAGAGGAATGTTCCCAATCAATGGGTTTCGAAAACCATCAGCTTCCGGATACTTTGATTTGGGTTTCATCTTCGGCAAGTCCAGCTAGTGATGCAACTAGAATTAGGTAAGTCTTAATAATAAACATTGATCCTTTTCTTGATTTGGAGAAGGAATTCGAATAAATATTAAAAAAAAGCTATAAGAAATAAAAATCTGTGTTGAATTAACTTTTCGGTAAATGAAAATAGGTACCTAAAAACGTTAAGAAGTTGACATTAAATGAAAAATATTTTTAAAAAAACTTCATTTTTAATGCAACTCTTAGAATTTATTTATTTAAATTCATCATATTCTTAAAAATATGCGAAGAAAGTCCAAAATAAATTTCAGTGTAATAAAAATATTTCATGAATTTTCCAAAAGAAAAATGTGCATTTTATTATTATGTGTTTTCCGGCTGGGTGGCGTAGTTGGTTTGTCGCTGGCTTTGTACGTCTAAGGTTGCGGGTTAGACCTCGGCACAAGTCGGTGGATTTTTATAATTCAGAAAATCGACAGCGCCCATGTCGTATGATTATGAAGCATGTAAAAGATCCCAAGAGTGCTTGTTTGGCTTGAGTGCTCTCATCAAAATTAATTTTCTAAATACGATTTTGCATCGCCAGAGCCTGGGTACCACCATCTGGGAAGGAAACTGGCTGCCGAAATTACTTGTGGCGTTTGGTATTCCACCTTATATAGTGCCGCACTAAAAAGAGATACCAGCTCCCATGAAATGTACTTGGTCTGCAATGGTAAAACACCAATTTGCAGCCTTATCAGAAATTTAAAAAAATTATTATGTGCATTTAGTATTGCTGTGATTATATTTCCCCAATAAACTCTTTGAACTATCACTTAAAAGTTAAAATACAGCATACTTATTTTAACTAAAAATATTATTGACTAATAAACAATTTCCATTCATAGTGAACAGAATGATAGGAAATACACTGATTCTATCCGCAAAAAAATACATTTATATGCTTAAAGTAATGATTAATACTTACGCGTATTATACCGTCGACCCATTTCGCTAAATTAAAAGACGTCGCCAATCCAAAAAATCTCACCAAATGCTGTCATCGTAATAATAATTACGTTCGAACATGCTCTGGAATCAATCGTTTCCACTATTGAATGCACATCTCAGCATCTGGCAACGTCTTTTGGAAAAATGGTCGATATAATATATTATTTAAATACTTTCTGATTTTTTTCTTTCATTATTTTGTGTCCTTTCATTACGATTTCTGGAAAACTACACTAGTTTACTAAATATTTCGCATGTTTATAATATGAAAATAAAGTTTAGCTAACGTTTCATGTAGCTTTGAAAATTATTTTCTTAACAAAAATTTTTATTTTAAGTTATTGATTGAAATTTGTAGCAATGTTCTATATTATTAAAAAAAATTTAATATTTTCTTTCTTCCCCATATAAGACTCAACACTCACTCTGATGATCGAGGCACTGGAGGTTGGATAGCTGCAACTTACGATTATAAGCCTGTTATCTTTATCGATTTTTACGGAGAAAGAAACCTTACAGGAATAATAACGCAAGGTGAGCAATTTTTCTTATTTTAAATATTAATGTATGTAAGCATTCTGTTATTTAATGGTCAGATGAAATAGTTGACTATCATTATGGAATGTAAAACGTTTACTTCTGTATGCCTTTTTACTCGATTGATTTACTTATTACAAAAAGTACATAAATGTCATTTTCTTTAGATAACGTCCAATTAATAATATTTCCTTAGATTATTGAAAATTAACTTAAATTATTTTAAAATTGGTAATTAGTATTCTATATTTCTTCATCAGAATTTTTTTCTTGTAGAAACTCTCAGATATTTGTTACTGTCATCTGATACATTTATGGATGCTTAAATATTTGTGAAAAGTATCAATTTATCTTCAACATAAAATAATATATCTTCAACACAAAGAAAGCTTTATAATCCTACTTATTTTTACTTAAACTGGTATCTTTTCTAATTTTAAGGAAAATTAAATTTATTATGATTTTTATAAATAACATAAATTTAATTATTTCATTTATTCAATTCACTTTATGGCATATATATTGGAAACATAATAACAAAAAAATGATAACTATTTAATATAACTTAGATAATTTTTTAATATTCCGTAGATAACATTATAAAACTAAGAATAATATACGAAGGTGAAAAATTGCCATTAAAAGGTTTAGTCTTTATAAAACGTATTTGAAGCCAACTTAAATTTTTCTCAAACGATTTTCATTTGTATTTTCAAATCTAGACTACTGTATTCAGTTATATGAAAAGCAGTGCTTTCGAAGGAATAAAAGAAAAAAGGAAAATTTTGTATTTTTCCGTTTTTCCACAAATTGCCCCAAGTTGGTGTTATTGGCGACAACATATAATGTATACATAAAAAATATTAGTTCTCATTGGTTTTTCATCTATTTTTGATATATTACGAAAAAAACGTTACTGATATATAAAAAAAAAGATGCTGACTTGGTTTGAAAAAGTAATGATGAAAGGTTACCTGCGGGAATATTCCGTTTGGCGTCAATTGTACTATTTTTGGCAATTTTATCGCCTGCGACGGCGAAATGGAAAAGTACTGAAAATTTCGATTAAAATGCCTTTTCCTCCAATTTTAAGAAAGCACTTATGAACATTTTTAAATATCTGAAAATTTACTGGAGACATTAAATTAGGCATATTCAAAATGCAATTGAAATGAAAAGAAGTTAATAAACAAAAATATTACAATAATAAATTACAGTAAACAATAATATATATGTCCTTCATTGTGTGATTTTCCTACTGTCTATGTGTTTTTCAAATGTGAATGTTAGATGTTATCTCTTGTTTGTAGAGAATAAGACTATATATATATGTGTGTGTATATATATTGTTTGAATGCGTTTTGAAGAATTTTTATAAACATGATAGTCTAGATTTGTGAAATTTTATGGGATGAAAGTTATACTTCAAAATTCAGTCAGAATTCAGTATGGCTTATTGTCAACTTAAAAGGAAGAATTCAGTAGTAGTTTCGACCTCAGATCGAGAGATAGATGGGAATCTGCGAATGAGACTATCTTTGGAAGATAATCTATTAAATGTTTTCGCTAAAAGCAATGAAGTAAAAAAATATTGTTATATTATCAATGCATGATCTGTAACACAATCCTTGGATGTTATAATCTTACATTATAAAATTTTTCTGTAGGTGTGGAAGATGAAGACAAGTGGATCAAAACTTATTATGTACACTATAGTCGCGACAATGTGACTTGGGAAAAGGCTGCTGACAAAGAAACAAAAAGCACTGTAGGTTTCTTACAATTACTTAATTGAATGCATTAAAAGTTTACAAGATTTTTTTTTATTGCATGCTAATTTACTTTTGGACACGTTACTTTGTTTATAAGCTTAGAAAAATAAATAATTGTCTAACTATTTTTCAAATTATTTTAATTGTTAATCGATCAATGTTCATATTAATTTCAGATTCCCTGTCATTAAAATTTCTATAATTTTAAATAAAATTCAGTTAAAATGCAGCATTTAAATTCAACGTTCAATAATGGAGGATAGGTTAAATATACAAACTTCGAAAAAATATAAGGAATAGCAAAAAAACAAAAAATGAACTAAACTTTTTAATTAGGTATTACTTTAGAAAAGTCGTTCAAATAAGCTATAAAATTCTTATAACATAGCATTTAGATTTTAATAATTGACATGTTGGAATTAAGAGAACACGTTATTTTTTTTATTGTATTCTTGGAACAAAAATTTAGAACTTGCTCTTTAACCGTCATGTTATACATTCTTGTTTAATGATAGAAAGATAATCCCCATAATATATATTTAAAAAAACATTTTGTAGGGCATATCAGAAAATTTCATAATAACTTTTTTTTTCTTAGATTTTTGATGGAAACAACGATAGAAATACTGAAATACTGAGACTATTCAGCACGATGATAACAGCTAGATACCTTAAAGTCATCCTGGTGGATTACCACGGTGGTCCAGGATTGAGGATGGAAATATTGGGTTGTTTCATTCCATACCGTAAGGAAAGATTTACTTCTAAACGTTTAACTGTTAAAAATATTTCTTATATCTGAATGAAAATATAAAATATTTAATAATTTAACTGTGCCTCATCATATTTGAGAACAATCGCAAAGTTTGATGTAGCAGTACTGTTAAACTCACAGTTTAGAAAAAGGATGCGTTTTCAACTTGTAGTCATTCTTTCGACTTGGATATTCATTATGCTGACATGAATAATTCATATAAGATGAGTCATTAATCATGCTGCACCACATCATCTATGTAAAAGAAGTTGAACTAAGAAATAACGAGCATTTTCGTTTTGAAGACCATATTAATCTAGGGAGGCTCTTTGCCCAACTACTCTTCGTGCCATCGTATATTGGAAACCATTAATACTCGTTTTATACTCCTGATGGTTCCCTTTCAAACTTCACAGAGTTCGCTGGTGTTGGGGTTTTCTGTGACCTATATTTTCCTTTTACCTACATGTTAGTTCTCATACGACCCACTATGACGGTGAAGTCGGGGCCATCCATTGAGTCATGCTGTAGCTTTCTGTCCGTCTCCCCCGCCCCTCCTGATAAGGCTGTAAATTTATGTATATATATTATATCTCTAAAATACTTATAAAAAAGTAGAGATTGTGGTTCTTTACTTTAGAGATATCTTTCTTAAACATCTGTACCTCCTTACTTATTATCTTTCAACTTAATGTTTTAGTTATATTTGATACATTTAAGTTTTTAGAATAGAAAAGTAATGGAAATATGAAATCACGAATTGATTGTTAAATTCATTAAATATCAGATGCACTAATTTTCTGATACTTGAAATTTTTTTAATGTATTCAAATCATTTTATTCAGTATGAATTTAAATACTATTCTAATTGTAAATTGATATGCCACTTTTCCCGTTTCATCAATCCAATATTTATTAATTTAATGTAAATTCTTTTTTACCTATACAATTGCTTAGACATGGAACGCTTCTGTAAGTAATTGTTAGGGTAGTTAAAATATTAAGACATAAAGATAGATATAATTAATTTAAACAAGAATATTTTCTTAATACGATAGTTAGTTTTTACATGTTTTCAAAACTGTATGTATAACGATTCCATCATTTGAAGGAAATGTTTTATAAGCATCAGCATTGTCAGAGTTTTTATTTGAAATTACTTATTTTCATACCACGAATAATTTTGTTTTTAATTTTCTATTTACTATAAAGATGTATTTTTAATCTTTCTCCTGCATAATTCTCTTCACAGCCGAAATTACACCTCCTCCACCAATACTGATTACTACAACGGGTGAGTAAATTTTGAATGTCCATTTTTAATTTGCTTTTTTAAATAATAACTACAAAAATTAATATTCTTCGAATGACACAATGACATATAGAGGAAATTCATTAAAAAAAATCTATGTATATGCATGGACGTTTCCTTTCAATAACATCGTAATTTATCAATAAAGTTATAGCTGAAGGAAAAAATAGCAGTTGTACGCATATTTCATTGAATTACTTTCAGAAATCAATGTAAATTTTAAAGAAATTATTTTGTAAATCATTTATTTGCAACATAAGCATTTTATATTCAGATATCAGCCTAAAAATATTAATCACTTATTATGCTTGAATAATCACTTCTAATACCAAAAACTTAAAAACATTATTTTCGGTACTTTTCCATTTCTCTGGCGCAAATCCCGCCAAGAAGGCTTTATTGGCGACAACACACAATATACGAACAAAATAAACCCCTACTGACTGAACTTAGTCGCGGCGGGATTTTTATTAATTACCATTAATTAAGCAATTATTTTGGTAGTTGAACATCGGTATTTTGAAATATTTAAGGTTAGGAATTGTATGCCAAATCCCAAAAACCTTTGGATTCTACCTCATATTTAAGTGTCTTCTATTAACTGTGGTTATACTAATAATTATGCATGTATAATAGAATCACTTAGGACAATTATCTGAAATATCTACATTCTATCTGCGATATCAATTATGATTTCTAAATAATTAAATAATATCTCTTAGTATTCCTCAATGGTAATCCTGTATATTAATGCCACTAAATATCAGTATCAATCATATAACATAATTCATTTGTTATTGTGCATGCAAATATAAAATTGCATAGATTTTGCCAAAAAAATTTTTAATTATGAGTTTTATTAATACTGATGTCATTATATGTTATAAAACTATCACTCCGTTAATTAAAATGTACTAACCTACTATCTTTCTTGTGTTTTCTTAGAATTCTGTGCTGAGTATGGCCCTTGGTTGAGTGTATCAGATCCTGTGGAGAATCAATATGGAGATGAAGAGCCCATCAGTAAAATCATTGCTGCATCTGGATTATGTAGCAATCCTTACGAAATCCAATGTAGATCCATGGTGACAAAGAAGGATTATTCAGAAACAGGGCAGATCGTTTCTTGTAACCTAGATCATGGACTGTTGTGTCACAATCACGATCAGGCATCATACATGTGCTACAACTACGAAGTCAGAATAAAATGTTGGACGTGTGGTAAGCAATATTTTATTAATTTTTTGGCTTCTAGTTGTGTTATCGATAAAATCATTTCTCGTAATCAGAGAAATCATTTCTCTCGCTTAGAGAATTACCAGAATATTATATTTTATTGTAGTCAATTTTTTTTAAACTCAAAGAAGTTTCGAAAATCTTTAAAACTTAAAGGAATTAGTTTGAAAATTTTTTTCTTATTACAAGGTTTTGGCTCCTTTTTTAAAAAAAGGAAAAGTACCATAACTTTTTGATGATAAATGGTGTGATACACATTTGCACACAGAATTTAGAGAACGTTACATCTTTTTGAATACCGACAAACGTTTACACAGGCAGGATATAGTAATTATTGCTTCGCATGCCCGTACAATGTGTAAAATTACATTTGGTAACCAAATGGAGAAAAAAAATGATTATTAGCAGCACATTTCCTGTCCCAAACTAATGAGTGGAGAGATTTCATGGACAATACCATTCTTACTTTTTCCAAAGAAGATATAACTTCCCCTGCAAAGATCAAATGATGTCAGTAATAATACTAGAAAGACGTTCGTTCGTGAAGTAACAGCTGATCTGTGTGTCAACTTTCACCAAATGTAACTTTCTGACAATGAGTTACTGGCAACCATTAAGAGTTCTGGCGATGTTTGCTTATCCCCGGCTAAGCGTTTTTCCCTTGACCATCCAAAGATAAAAAGAATTTAGAACCAAAGGGAGCATGTTAGACCAATAATTATTTCAAACTTTTTAAAGGAGCTCACTGTTAACTATTTCGCTTAAACTGTTAACTTTTTTCTTATTTTCATTTTGAATGAACAAATATATTCTTATTGTGACGAATCTGAAATCATTCACACGCATAAATTATTCATCTCTGAGCTAAAATAATTTATTTCTTGCATATAGGCATTCTTCTAGCTACTAAATTATATACAGTTCCATATTCTATGTATATATATACATAAAAACACCACTAGGTAGATATTCGCGCGTTGGTGCACACCAGACCTCAAGCAGTCTGATGATTCCCTCTATTGTGGCTCCCATTCCTCCGCTAGAGAGAAACTGTACAAGTTCTCTGTCTGGTGCCGCCATCTAGCTGTGTCATGATGAAACGGAATGCTTTCCAAATGAGTCTAAACATCAGAACTGACACACCATCGCCATAGATATATCTCTAACATTGGTATGATGATTAGCTATGGGTATCTTGGACACTGAGACAGAAATCACATAAAGCTTCTTATTTCTTTAGAACGTCATCATACAAAGATAATAATAATAATGTTCTAGAAATCTGATTCGTTAATTGGTTTTTTTCATCTAACGAAGTTTTTATAAAACTTTATTACGATATGCCTTGCTCAAGTAAAACAACTTTGTGAGCAAAAATAATGAAATTTAAAATTAATAACATTTGATAAACTGGTGTAACAAATTCCATGTTCTAAAAAATTTTTATGTTCAGGAATAGAAACAACAACCACTGCTCGACCACTGGAGCTGTGTCCTGAGGTACCAGAATCCATGAGGGATAACTGTCCTATATCCTGTCCTTTTGATTATGCATGTAATGGGTATGAATGTGTGCCTCACATTGATTGTCCTTGCTACAAAGACGGAAAGAAATTCTCCGTAAGTCAATTTCAAAGTTTGTATTTTCTTCATTCCGTTAATAACTTAAATGAATGGCTATAATAAATGGATATCTTAATTATCTTGTAAGAGAATTTAACGTGTTGCAGGAAGCTTGTATAAAACTGTAATATTTAAACAAAATTTGTTGTGCTGATTTCAAAGTAAATATCATCTATAATTTTCTTCGTCCCATAAGAAAAAACTTACGCAAAATATTTATACGAAATCACTCATTAAATATAAAATAATACAAAATCTTTAAAGATGAAGTACAAACTTCAATTTCACTGTTGGAAGTATGTATATTGCTGAAAATAACATTTGTACAAATTTGATGGAGTCATGGAATTATTACAATGTTTTCATCTATTTGTAAAAAAATTTGGATTTTAATACTCGTATTTATTTTGACTTACATTTGCTTAATAACTTTCTTTTTTTCATCTTGAAAATGAACCTATTTTTGCTCAATTGTATTCAAGTACCTAATGAAAGCTACTTTGAAATTTTTAAATAAAAGATGATTAACTATATGATATAAGCACCCAAACCATGTCAAATGAATAGTAGAAATACGAAACTCTAACAAAATCTATTTAATCCTTGTATAGTTAATCATCAAGTCTAAATATCTTAAATTGTTTTAATTTCCTTTTTTCAAAGGTTTCAAACATTCTCGTAACGAAGAACTGTGAGAAATGTGAATGCATATTAGGAGGATACTCAAGCTGCAAATCTATAGAATGTCTTCCTTGTTTACCTGTAAGTACTTGTTTATCATTTTAGAATATTTTGCATATTTGTTTAATCAATTTGGAAACTGACACTTGTCAAATTAATGTATTCTATTTGAATTGTAACTAATTAAGAATCACTCATCTAACAGCCCTTGTGTGGAATAAAGTTAATCAGTTATAACATTATTAAACGAACAAAGATCTTTCGGTACAAAAGCAATCATCATTAATGCAACTTAAGCCCTGACATATTTCTTTTTAATTGTTTTAAAAATTACTGTTAGTTTTTAAAAACACTGAATATTTTTTCTATTCTTTTCCCTCCTAAATAAAAGATTACGGTGTTTCTTCTTTTGTTTTATCACACATAGATTTTTTTTACGATTTTCAACAGTATTGCATTGAAATAATTTTAGTCAATGCATAACAGACCAAGATTTTTAATTCTAGTTCATTTGTTCGCATACTGTATGTAGATTTTAATAACAAAATCTCTATATTACGATTAAGTCGTATGAGACAAGCTGTGTATATATTGAGTTTTCGTGTATTATTTTTTTTAAAAAAATTTTGAAGGCAGTGGGAGTTTTTTTTAAAAAAAAGTCAAAAGAGGGTTTTTTCATATTGAATTTTTCTGATTTAGAACTCTTAAAGAAAATGGAAAAATGAACCTAAAAAACAGCGTAATGATTTTCCAGTTTAATAATCTTCTAAAATCTTACTAAATAAATTAGAGAAAAAGGTAAAAGAACGGAGGATTTAATACCCTGTTAAACCCCCTCTAGCACGAATGCACGATGCGATACGATCGGGCATTGAAACATACAAGTTCTGTATGATGTCTTAAGACATTTCGTTCCATATTTGCTGTAACCTTGCCTCTAGTTCGTTCAAACTCGTGGGATGCCTAACTCGCCGTTCCAAATGATCCCAGATAGAGACGATTGGAGACAAATCTGGAAATCCTGCAGGCCAAGGAAGGGTAGTAACAGTGTGGAGACAGTCTTGTGACACCCTTGCCATTTGAGGCCGAGCATTGTCTTGTTGAAAAATGGCTCCTGGGAGCCATTGCATGAGTGGCAACACATATGGTTGCACGATGTCATGGACATACCCCTGGGCTGTCATGGTGCCACGGATCAATACTAGGGGTGACCATGTATTGTAGGCAATGGTACCCTATACCATCACACCAGCTGTGGGATTAGTGTATCACTGTAAAGCAAAGGCCGGATTGAGGCTCTCACCACGGGGTCTAAACACAAGAATACGATTATCATCACTGCTGAGATTGAATCTGGATTCGTCGCTAAAAACGACCTGGTTCTATTCCGCTGCAGTCCAGTTTCCTCGTGCGCGGCACCGCTCCAAACGGAAGCGTCGATGGGTGGGCGTCAAGGGCAACGCACGTAATGGGCGCCGCGATCCGAAATGTCCTTCAGCCAGGCACTTTCGTATGATTCGAGAAAATACAGGGGCCCCTAGTGAATGTGCTACCTGTGCCTGGATGGCGGTCGATGAAGCAATTGGCCGTACGCGTGCATTTCTTACTATGAGGTGGTCTTCTCAGCGACTGGTCTGTAGAGAGCGTCCTCAGCCTGGTCTTCGTGTAAATGACATCTCTCGGATCCACTGGTCCCAACACCTCCTCACAACACAATCACAGCGGCCTAATTGACGAGCTACTCGTCTAGCTGACCACCCAGCTTCCATCATGCCGATGATTCTCCCCCTCTCAAACTGTGACAGCTGCTCATATTGTCTTCGAAAACGTCATAATGGCATGTCTATCTTCCTTTGTAAACGATTCAGCACACGGCTATATGTAATGCGCAATCACGCTGCATTTCTAATCATTTGCATATCTCCCCGACATGTACCTTCATGACAAGTTTCGTTACGATCCCGCAATTATTTCTTGGTGCTCTAATTTTTTTGTCCATGAGTGTATATATATATTAATATATAATATTGCTTTTTATATTAAATATCAAAAGTAAGCACATATTATAATGCCATTGGATTTTTTATTACCAAGTATCTTTGTTAAAAGCTAATGACAAATTGCATGGTTATCTTAGGGCCAGAAATCCGAAATGGATGAAGATTGCAACTGCAAATGTGTAGGATGCGCCGAAGGAACTGTCCTGTGTCCAACCAGTGGTCAATGTATTGACGAATCACAATGGTGCGATGGAGTAAAAGATTGCCCAGATGATGAAACTGATTGTCCTACGAGTAAGCAGGACTTGGTTTATTCTAAATAACGTGACATTCAATAAGAAAAAAATATCTTGGTATAAATTTTAATTCATTTAATTATGATGCAAATACTTTTATATTTTATAAAGTTACAGGTTTGTATATATATTGTTTTCCTTCTTCCTATTTCTTTTTCTTTATTTTCCATATTGTTTTAGAATTTCTTTACACAAAATTAAGATAAAACAGGGATAAGTTATTTTTAATATCATTACGTAGATCGGGGATTTTATGCAGTCTGTCGCGAAGAAGAAGTTATTTCTTCTGCAACGATGGAAATTTATTGTCGAAAAACAATCTTTGAAATACAGGATACACAGCGAAATTCACAGACTAAATCTCAGAAGGTCTTCATACCTCAACAGTGCTCAGACACCACTAACAGTGTCTAAAATACAAGTATGTAAAAGATTATTCACAAGCACTCGCTCGTCGTATTCAACAGCTGAAGTAATCACCAATCGCTGGTCGACTCTTCTTGGTCAAAACAAGACTACTCAGTCAAAATAATACTACTCAGCTTCGATGAGTGTCTCCCTATTTATAGACCTCACAGATCCTTCGAGAAAGATCCGCTTGCGTCATAGATCTTCATATTAGTATATTTCTCCTCTATATTCCAGAAAAATCCATAGGGTCACAAATTCACCAGAAATTATGCCAACTTGGCTCTATCACCGAGATTTCACCAAGTTTGCATTGAATCGTCATTATAACGTTGGGAGCGTCGTTGCTTGCGAATATTACAATTGTAACATAAAATAAATACAACATAGATTAATATAAACGTATTACACATTTAAATATGAATTATTTACACTATTTTAAGTATTCTTTATACAAAATTCAAAACAATATAAATAGAAAGATATTGAGTTTTTTTTTGTATTCGTAAATTTGCGTTTCTTTTTTTTTTTTTTTTCCCCTGTTTTCTGCAAAAATTTTAACTGTAGTAATTCCCATTTCAAATTAAGATAATAAATAGATGCGATAGATCTACATCCAGTTTTTTCCCAACCTATACAAGGTAATCGCTTTTGTTAAAACTGCCTTGTATTTCTTATATTGTGCAATCAAAAGACTATTCTTATCACTTTGTAATTGTATACAGAATAATATTGGAATTCCTTCTTCTTTTTGACACTTCTTGAAAGTGCTTTATCGGAGATGTATGATATGCAACTAATTCTCTTATTTCTTTTCAGCTCCTCCTCCAACTACTACTACAACTGTTCCTACAACAACAACAGAAGTAGCAATTATATGCTCCACTGAGTATCTTGAAAGTAATTTTTTTTTTTTACTCGTTATGCATATCACTTAAGTACTCTACTGAATTTTAAAAACAATAACTGTCTTTACTTGAGACAACATGAAATGAAAAACAAAAGAATATACAAAAGAAAATTGGCACATATTATTTGTATGTTATTTTACAGAAGTTTTGTAATATATATATATATATATATATATATATATATATATTACTTACCAGAATCTTTTAATAAATTAAATTTATTTCAAGTAATTTACGTCATTTTTAAAGGGCCTCTATTTTTAACATTAAGGCTCCAATCTATTGTCCATTTTGAATTCATGAAAGTCATGTTAATCGTACAGGGAGGGGCATAGGAACTTCCTGTTTTGAAAATGCAACAAAACACACTACATGTTTCATTCGTCCTTATTGTTATTTTTCACCTACCGCACAACACTGGAACTTTGAATTTACACAGTTTTAAATACAGTTTCCATTAAATGTCTCCCTCTATTGTTAACACACTGATGCAGTCGACTTCGAAAACTTTGAGTCCTTTTTCAAGCATATTGACCTGGATATTATTAATTTTGGCTCGAATGTTCTTCTGTAGGTCTTCCAGGATCTTGGAGCGATAGCTGTAAACAGGGACTTGAGATAACTCTACAGGAAGTAGGAGGAGATAAATCAGAGGAGCACACAGGTCAGTCCCCTTGCAGAGAGACCAGTCATCCGGGGAAGGCTGCTCTTAAAATACCCATGGAAACCCTGGTGTGGGCTGTGGTCAAATCTTGTAACCACACGTTGTCATGATCCCTTTCTTGGAAAGCGGTTAAGAAAGATTGTAGGATCATTATTGCATACCGGTCTTAATTTACACACGAACTCATTCCACATTTTCAGATGTTAAAACGGTCTTCTGAGGTCCTTCCCTTTCTTTGTAGACATTCCTTGTTGCTCGGAAGGCATCCATCCACATTAAAACACATTTTCGACCAGGAACATGACCTCGAGGAGGAATATCGAAGTGACGACGAAAGGCACGCTGCACTGCAACCACCAACCGACCGTTAGAAAAATACGACTCCACGGCAAAAACGAGGTGCTGTCTCCACCACAGCATGTTTGAGACTAAGACGGGCAGGAACACAAATATCTATCCCACTCCACCTGTTCCACTGAACACCTCCTCACGAATGTCACTGGAACATGTTCAAAACAGGAAGTTCTTGCGCCCCACCCTGTATGATAAAACTCTTTTAAGCTTAGATTAGTGCATTCATTTGAATGCAATAAAGAGCAAGAATAAATAAATAAGAACGAAGGCTTCTTTGGAATCACATTTTACCTTCAGTTATTGAAAATATTTGTATTCATGTTTAAATAATTCGTTTGTAGGTTTTCGGATCTTTGAAAAATATATAAATATATTTCCCGAAATCAGAGGGAAAACGTAATTCAAGAAACTAATTGGTTAATTGCTTATTAATGCCGCGCTTCAAAGCAACACGAGTGCTTTTGGGGACAAACTTTGTAATTTTGTTTCACTTAAAGGGGTAATATGACACTTGAACTGTCATCAAACCGTCTTAAGACTGCTTGAGGCCCTGAGTTCCTACGCAAAAGTAGGCTCTGGGACCCTACATAAATGTAGACCCCACATATGACCCTTAAAAGTAGACAAGTACATAGCACACGTTATCAAATACTCGTATAAACAATAACTCGAAACAAATAAATGTGCATGATTTACAGTCACACAAACCGGCTGGACCAACAACCGCCTTTTGACTGAATGAGTAATGATGGTGTATGGTGGTATGGCTATACAATGGACGACGATTATCACATGTAGCCAGTTGATATATCATCCGAAATTCCCAGTTTTTCGGAAATTCCTATCGGAAATAACATTTAACCTTTGAAATTATTCGAATCGTGATCTTACTAATGCTGAGTCGAGAACGAGACGAGGTCCCCCTTATTACCAAGGCTTTGGGCCCGTAATAATGGGGCCCATGTCTTAAGACGTCCCTGATTGTCAACTCCATTCTCCAAACTTCCACACCATACCATCATGAAGAATTTGAGCCTCGACAGATTTAACGTGAGTTAGCCTTTCTACACGGCGGTAAAATCAAAGAAGTCTTCATTATTTGCTTATGTATTTTATTACATAGAAATTGATGCACTAGTTCAGGTATGAGGAGAAGAATATGATTCCCATAGGATTAACATTATGTCCTCGCATTGCAAATGGCTGATAGACTGTGTGGAGCCTTAATCTAAAATTTTTATTTCAATAGAATTGACTTTTCTGTGGTTCATAGAAAATACAATTCTTTACTTTTGAATCATTTAGAAAACGAATTTTTTAGCATTCTGGTATATTGAATGAAATTGTTGGTGTTTTTAATAATATCTTAATGACATGCGAAACTTTAAATGCTAACAAACTGTTTAATATTTAATCAATTATATCCTCTTTATAATTCATTACAAAACGTGATTCCTTGTATCATTGTTATATCTAGCTACTGATACTTGTGAAATGATTGCAAACATGTTTGAAACTTTCGACGGTCTGACATACCAGTATGATATCTGTGACCACGTTCTCATGCGAGAAAAAACTTCCAATCTTTATTCAGTCAATGGTAAGTTTCTTTTCCTTTTTTCATTATTTATTATTATTGAAATGTAGAGTTCAAATTTGAAATATCAGTATAATTGTGGCTATTTCGATTCAATTTTGCATAAGATTTTGTAATTTTGCAAGAAAAATAAAATTGGATATGTTTTAATATCAAAAAATTAATATTTAAAAACACCTTTAAAATTTATTTTAAAATTTTGTTTACTTTATAGTGACCCCTCCTTTTTTTTTATTATTATTCCTCGAAAAGAATAAAAAATTTCAATACCTTATTTTATACTTCACTTTTTATTCCTTATTTTCCATGATATAATTATGTTAAGAAATAAGAAATGTATGATAATAATAAAAATACACTTTGCAATTAGACAATAGGAGATCAAGGAATTTTCTTTAAATAAAATAAATCTACTTGATTTATCTTTAAATAGTTTAAATTTATATATGAAATTAATATTGTTTAATAACATCGCATTCAGAGGCAACAAGAGTAGCAATGGTAACGTATCTTGTAATTTTGAACCGCAGTCTTAAATAAGAAGGACCCTCTATATGAAATTAAAGTACTTGATATTAAATAAGACTAAAAATATTCCAAATTATTCTATTACGGTAAACTAAATTTGAGGGCATCTTCCAAAAATAATTAGCTTATTTTGTTTCTGATAATAGTATAGATATTATAGGATTAAATAAGTAAAATCCAAATTTGGTAACGAGACCACCACTAGATGGTGCCACCATGAAATGGCTATCACGTTTGGGGACTAGCCGTATCTTCAAAGGCTAAGTTGCTAAAATGCAGCCCCATTGGGAAAAATCCACCATTTTTCATCTAGCCACCCATCTGGTATAGTGGTTAGTGACGCTGGCTGTTATGTCTTAAGGATTGGGTTCGGAGAAAGGGAAAACCCCTGACCACCTACAGGGTGTTCTCCCTCAAAATTGAGGTGGAACCGAGCCAAAACGTACTGTCACTTGCATGATGCTCAAAGCTACGGTTAACGACAGGCGCGCATCTAGCTATTTGCCACGTTGAGTTTCGTGGGTATCGATCTGACACCGTCAGACAGACAACACAATAACATATATCTTTCACTTTTCTGGAAAAGATTCTTGATCAGACTCTTTTAGCTTTTAAAGATTTTCTGAGATTTTATTGAAATGTAAGGTAAGGAAAAATAATATTGTTTATAAATATTTTAAAATTTTGCAATATGGAAGAAATAAATATAAGCCTTTTGTAGTATAAATATTGGCGAAAAATGGAATTTAAAATTTGTAAAGAAAAATTACTTTATCTATAATAAAACTCCTTCAGTTGTATATGATCATTTTTTTATCTTATGAAATAGTTATGATACAATAATTCATCGAAAAATCCTCTATTTAGTTAATGACTTATATTATATATCTGACTTATATATATGTTATAGTCTTCAGTGTTACAGTTGATTTTTTTTCTTTTAGTTCACAAGACTTGTGGGTCTGAGGGAGAAAATAATTGTCAAAGATATCTCGTCATTGAAGTAGACGGAGTTGTAATCAAAATCGGACCTAAAATTGAAGACTTAACTGTGCAGGACAATAAAGTTTCGATTTCCAATTTGTGGATTGTTTCTAAAAGGTTTCAGGACTTTGAGCTAAAAAAGAAAGGAAATACCATTGTATTCAGTTCGAAAAAATATATTTTTGACGTTATCTGGGATGGTGTTCAAGATGCAAGGATTGTGGTGAGTTTCGAAATTTCCGGTAATATTCCTAAATTCTTAAGTATCTGTAGCGCTTTAACCTATTAATGCTTACACCATTTAGTAGTTATATATTTTTTACCATGTAAGTGTTGATACTCATGCAAAAGTTTCGTAATATAAAAAACATTTTTTTAACCCTTTATCTACCGACGGTACTTATAAGTACTACTCACTTTAAAATTACATAGAATAAACCTTTTTACGAATACTCTAACGATACTTAGCAGGAATATTCTTTAAAATCCACTCCTTCAAGATATATGGCAGCACGGGTTCTAGGATGAGTATTTTAGCGGGGAAAACGAATAGTTTTATAACAGAAATTGCGTTTTCAGCGGATTGCGAAGATTATCATTTTTGTCCCGAAAAAATAGTTAATGCGAAAATTTAAGTGTGTTATTTTTTCTGTATGTTAATGAAGACCTTAGAAAACTATTTGATTATTTATTTTAAGTGGACAGTGTGGTATAATTAATTTTACAGTTGAATATCTTCAATTAATTAATTAGCTCTAACTAATTAAGTTTCTCAAAGTGGAGTATTTTGTTTCTGTATATCCCTTACTTTTCAATGTAGTGATTCAAAAAAAAAATATTACATGAAAAAACTGTAGTAAATCATAATGCGGTAGATAAAGGGTTAAGTAACTATGGGTTGTATCATATGAAATGAGAATCTTGAATTTCAACAGGTATCCAAATGCTTGGTTCATCAAGTGGAGGGCTTGTGTGGATTATACAACCAGCACTTGGAAGATGATCGAACCACTCCAGATGGAAATTTAGCATCGAGCAATGAGGAATTTGGAAATAGTTGGAGTATTGGACCTCGAGATAGATGCACACCACCAACGTGTCCAGAGCCTTACCTAAAGAAGGCCATAGAAACATGCAAAATGCTACAGTAAGAGCAATCTTCCTCTATCAATTTGAAGCTATGAAAAACGATTTCGAATTGAGAAGGAATCTATATACATGTATTCTTTATTTTTAAACATGTGTATACTTATACCTGTAAAGCATCGTTGGAATGAAACATAAGTATTTTATTTATGAAAGAAATTAAAGCAAGACCTAGTGGGGAGAAGTATGGAATTTAAATCTTAACTTTTCTTAACCAAAACTATTTTTATAGTTGAACTAGAAGTATTTTGATAATAAATTCGGAACCAAAAAATCGGTATTACATAAAAATAAATATGTGTATTAGAAGTTGATTGAATGTGACAGGATATCTTGAAATGCTACCAATTCGGAGAGAAAAATATTGTCAAAATCTAAAATAGGATCAGTAATGCTTATTTTACCCTATTATTTGGATTACATGTTAATTTTATGTATAAGTTTCTGCTTTTATGAGAAGGGGTATTAAAAGCAGATGACGAAATTATGGATTCCAGATTCAACTTTAAAAAAACTATTCTGTTAGGTAATGAATACTCATTTTATAACAAGAGAGCTAAAGTTCTCTTTTTTATTATATGGAATATATATGGTGAACTTTCGATTCAGGTATCGTTTATTTCATTGTATATGTTCTGTATAACAGTAGACGTGTTTTAACCTTCAGATGTATCAATCACTGTTTTATTACAAAATGTACAGTTCTTTATGGGAACATAATCACTGTTTTTTTTAGCGATTTCATATAACAACTAAGATAAAGTGCTCTAGTTTTTGTAAAAATTAAAATATCTCTTATCCTGAAGTTCATTTCAAAAAGAAATAGCAAAATAATACATCAAAATTGAAAAATTTAAAATTTATTCATTTACTATTTGTACAGAGTGGGCCTCGTTTATGTAATAGTTTGTCAATTTTTACCCATTTCAGTAGTAATAATTTATTTTTCTCTTCTTAATTTTAGCCCCTTTTTTTTCTTAAAATGTACTAAATAAATCTAAACACCACAAAAAAATCTCCATATCTCATTTTTTTTTAAAAAAAAAGTTGTCGCAAGTAGTTGGATGCCTTAAGCAACGTCACACCATGCAATGACCGGATTAAAATCCACTTTTTGTTTTTTCTCTTTTTAAGCATGCTATTATTACCAAATTAGAATTAAGTCTCTCTCTTTTTTTATTCTCCTTTCTAAAAACTAAATTCAGTGGCGCAACAGCACATGAGGGCCAAGGCCTACTGTGCCCGTCTCAGTATTCGTGACCTTGAGCGCTGAGGTGCATAAACAGATGTTCCAGTTAGGTGGTCAATCTGACGTTAAAACTCCCAGTATTTAGTCCCTAAGCAAGCTTCGTACTCCTTTATCGACCCACTGAAGTAATGAAAGGCTGAGTCGACTTCTCCCAGCCCGAGTATAGAGCCCCTGACCTATGGTGTGGAAGCGCGATACGCTACCACTCGGCCACTGGGCTTCTTATTTTCTTTTCCGTATCTAATTATAATTTATTATAACGTAAGTTTTTGTATGGTAAAGAATTTAAGTACGTAAATTACACGACATAAAACATTTCTAAAAATTGGGCACAGTTATATTTCCCTTTGTATCCTTACCATTTGTTTCTCTAAAAATGAAATTATCTTTGCCATTTTCAGAGAAGAGCCTTTTAACTCTTCGTGCGCAGATTACTTGAAGATTGAAAGCCGTGTAGAGTCGTGTATTGTGTTCATGTGCGAGTGTCTACCGCGAACTGCTATCGACGCTAGAAAATCCTCAGACGTCTTCTATGACTTTTTTGACACGGGATCGTGCAAATGTCTTGCACTCGAAAGCTTCGTGGAGGCGTGCGAAGCGGTGAAAAAAGAACCTGTGACAGAGTGGCGAATTCAGAACGATTGCAGTAAGTGAAATTGTTCTGTATACCTACATCGAAATGCAGAAAATATTTACTGTAATTATATATATATAAATAATCTTCTCTGCCATAGTTAAATTCTCTAGGGCAAATGAAATTTCGATCGACAATGTAATTTGACTGCATTAATTTTCTTACATCGCATACTTGATAGCATTACATCTGTACTAAAAAACGATCTTCCTTCCTAGAATAATTTCAAGGAATTGATACAGACAATGTGCTGAATATTTTAATTCAAATCGAGAATAAAATTTATTTCTGGGGGTCTCTCTTTTTAGTTTCCTGTAGTTTTTTGACAAAAATGCTAATAGTACAATTTTTTCTGTATTTTTAAATATTGAACGATTAGAAGTCATAGAGTGAAGTTAAAATGAATAAATCGAAAGTACATTCGCTTAATAATTTAATGTTGCTGTGAAAAATTGTTTTGTAATACTTTCAGTAAAAATAGCTTAGTAGCGTGTTACGTCACTTCTTAGCAAGCTGTCTGCTACCCCTCTTTCCTTACCCGGCAGCCCTAGTGAAAAGACACGCCATAAGGCCTCTCCTTCAAACCGGACGATATATAAGGCACACATGTGTCAGCTGTTGTCCATTCTTTTGTTCCGTCTAACACGTGTGGACAGGATGGACCGCTATTGTAAGGGGGAAATGGTAGGAATTGTGTAATATGCCTCGGAATGACATATCGATTTAGAGCCTTCCATATGACTTTTGACATATGGCGGCAAGATGGTCGTGGGCCATACCGAACTTTGTCCCGAAAGATCCAGTGATATTTGGGACCTCGTCTGGAAGTGCCGTGTGCAAAGTCCGTGTTTTTTGCAACCAGAAATTGAAGGGGGGTTAGATGATCCCGCCTAGAAGGTTTAAGGAGACGGATTGGAAAGTGACCGGGTAGACCAGCGAGATCAGCAAAAAAATGCGAAAAGAAATAAAACTGACTATTTTATCGGGTCTTGGACGTTACAAGATACAGTGGATAGAGACTACACGACGAGGATACAACAAAATATCCACAAAATATATCTCTAAATTTACTTATCTGTATATACAATAGCTACATGTGAAAACTTACGTTTAAAAATTGTAAATAGAAAAGTAATTTTTCTCTAAAGCTGGGTGATCCATCTCGCTGCCTAGAAATTTAAGTAAACCGAAGGTCACTACGTTACAGCGTCATTGAAGCAAACCTATTAAAACTCTAAAATCAAATAACAAAAAACAAAAAATTGTAAAAATTATGTAATAAATTTCCTTTGTATTTTACGAACAATATTAATTTTTTAATCATGTTTATTTCAATTTTAGAAAATACTCTCAGCCCAATATTTTATAAAAAAAAATAATGGATAGAAAATATTGCATTGATGAATTTTTTAAAGTTAATAATTCATAAATTGTAGGAGAACATTTGTCCTTTAAACTATTTAAAATCTATGAATTCTTTGTTTTACTCTTTATGAAAAATTACTTTCTTGTTCAATCATAAGCATACTTTAATAGAATAATATTAATTTCTGTATCAGATATATTTTATCAATAATAGTTTTAAAAAATAAAAGTCTGTAACATTGAACATATCTTACCCAATAAAGTTTATAGTGAAGATTTCTTTTCCAATCTCTTTCAGCTCCCGAATGTCCTCCTGGAATGGAATGGCAGGACTGTGGCCCAGGATGTGAACTGACGTGTGACAATTATCACGACAGAGACAGTATCTGCAATGGAGGATGCACTCCAGGATGCTACTGCCCATCTGGATTAATAAGACATCACGACCGATGCGTCAAACCGAAAATGTGTCAGGATTGTAAGTTCACCATTTCTTACATAATGAAGAGGCATAACCGATGTCCAACTTTCTTTTGATTTTAACTAAATCCCGTTTATGTAAAAATCCTTTTAGAATCCGATTATACTTTCGTGTTTATCACTTAACCTTTCTCGGATACTTTGTTAAATATTAAATAATATTGAAATTACAAACATAGCTACTGGTTGTCAAAGTATATTAAATGTAATTAAAGATTTAATAGATTCATCTTCAATAGACATTTTATCTAAATCTATGCTGAGGGTCAATCAAAATACAACACCTAGAAGGCAAGAGGTATCAAAGCCAAATTTGTGAAAGCGGTAACATATGGTACAAAGGGGAAAGCATTGAAAATATAGCCTTCTTCGAATTGAAGAAGACTGTAAATATGTACTGAGTGTTGTCTCTTCCCACACAATTGGCAATAACCATTGCTGCACGTCTCGACATTGTGCAGAAGATTCTTTTAATGTCTTATTGGGGTGTGCCAATTCATGCTGTCTCCATATATTGTCAAAGTTGATCCAGTGTGAAAGGGGATGATGTACTCCGAGCCACTCGTTCTCCAGTAATTGAACAAACATGTTGGATAAGCGATAGATCGGGAGATCAGGCAGACCCTTTCACACGAATCATCTTGTGCCGCATATAACAGGAGCAGACAGTTGAAAGCTAGTTTTTAATAGAAATCGCCAGGGTCCTTTTTATACGAGATCAGTTGGAACTTCCCGTTGTACCAATCCCTCAAGTACTCCCACGTTCTCTTCCCGACCAGTTAACTCAACTAAAAGAATATTATGAAAGCTACTCTCTTTACACGCGGCTACTTGCGTATTGAAAAAAACTTTTTATTGCTTCTTCAGAGTCCGGCACTCTCTTTTCCCTTACAGCACTACCTTTCCAGTCAACTTTGTGTCCACGTGTGAAAGAAATCATCTTACTTCTTTACACTAGAGGTGACAGAAAAGGGTTAACTGGTAAAAGTTGCTTCATGTGGAACCAGCCTAAGGCAATAATATAATCTTGGGATAGAAGTCTTGAGCTTTGTGTACCACGTGTGATCAGCATTGTGTTGTTGGAATGTGGCCGCATGCAAGCTTTGAAGGTAAGGGCGGACAATAGACTCCAGGACCTAGGAGATTTAAAGCTAGCTGATCATTGCACATGCATACATGTGGCATACTTAGGGGTAGGGGAGTGGAACCTAGTAACATCTAAACCATAGCACCGGAGGTGCGAGTTTTTTTAAAGAAATAGGTACATGCTCCAGAAAACCTGAAAAAAAATTGAGATAATCCTTGCGATTTTAAAGAAATATTATCTTTCTTCAAAAACGTATTATCTCTTTTTCTACAGAAAAGAATAAAAGTGAGAAATAATAATTTCTGACCAGCTATTTTTATTTTATCAATTAATCAATACACTGGATATTAAATTAAAATCAAATATTTAATTTTTCCAGGTGTCTGCAGAGGTCACGGAGATCCCAACTACATAACATTTGACGGTAGATATTATGCTTTCCAAGGAAATTGCACTTATGTCTTGGCTCAACATCTTACTTCAGAAGACCCCGGCATGAATTTCAAAATATACGCGACAAATGTTGAATGTCCCGAGGAACCACATACTTCATGTACAGATGGAATACAGGTTTTCTGGAATGGACATACTATTGAAAAGTTCAAGAAGAAGCCTGTGAGTATACTAGTATTTTTCGTGTAGTGGAAGAACCTTGGTTTCTGCAATTTTTTGCATCGAATATGCTGTCGTCATTTCAAATTCCATTCGATGATAAATAGATTAAAGAAGAATTCTTAAAATTGAATATGGAGCGAGACTCCTTAAACTCCGAGACATTTTGATTGTAAAATTTGGTTTGTGAATATTTCCTGTTCGAGGAATTTGTATGAAATTGTAGGCTTATGAGCATCGTAACATAAGAAATCAAAGTGTATAAAAATTTAAATACCTTACAATTCATCTTTCTTCGCATAACTGTATTTAGTTATTTATATTTTCATGGCATTAATTTTTTCAACTGCTTGTGCTTTTACCGGTTGATTCATAAATAGTGTGACCAATTTCAGAGGATCATAAATTTTTATCGAATAAAGTTAGTTACATGGAATTTTCAATGTGGTTTAATCTAGCACAGTACACTTTTCTTAAGCGTTTTGGCTAAGCTAAAACAGTCTTTTCGATCATTTTTGGAATATTTTTCCAACTCTCTCTTAAATTCATTTTTGAAGCCCTTGAAATGCTCTTACTTTACGTCTATTTAATTGGGTTTTTTTAAGTATCTCCATAAAAAATAATCACAAGGTATACCGACGGGGGATAGTGATAGTCATTTATCAGGAGGTAGAAAATTTATTTTTTAATCTTTCAGCCATTTTATAGTTGATTTTACAGTATGACTTAGTGCAGAATCTTGGAGAAAAACAAGTTTCCTTGAGAGTAAAGACGTTTACTTTTTTTGATCAAGTATTTCAAACTTTATTCTGATAGTATTTAGAATCAATTTTAAATTTTGGTTCTACAAAAAAATGGTTTTCTTAAGCCTTGAGAGGACATTTCCGTACATACCAAAACACCTGATCTTCATCAGATGTTATCCATGCTTTGTATCTACCTTTGCATAACATTAAATACAAAGGCCAAGAATGTTTTCTTCGTTTGTCTATGGTCTTAACAGATATTTGATGACAGACTGGAAAATCTACTTTTTTATAGCCAATTTTCTTTATCTGACTATAAATTATCGATTACTTTATCTATAGTTTTCTTGCCATAGGTTTTTGAGGCAAAGAATTTTCTACAGCGATAATTCTTTCCAACTTCTTTTTTTCTCTTTCATTAAGAACTTCCTTTCGTTCACGTTTTTTCCTTGGAGCTTTTGATTGCGAGCCAAATTTTATTTCTTTTTGAAGTTTAGATAGGAATACGATAGAAAAATGTCTTTTTTGATTTTTAAATACTTTATTATTTACAGAATTTGAACAAACATCCTTCAAAAGCTGTAAAATTTTGTTCCGGGTTTGAGGTTCCAATTTCGGTACTGTAATTTACTTCCACTAATAAAAATAGTTAGATTGGTAATTTAAATGTTTCATTTTTCAAATAAAACCAGTAATAAAACGATAGAAATTTCTAAAAAAAAGTTATATGCTTTTAAAATGGGTCACACTGCGACATATTCATCCTGTGATGATTATGTCGTTCCGGATCCGCGTAAGCTAGAGGTGTGGGATTATCAAAATGATGAGACATATTGGTTCTTAATACAACTTTTATTAAGAATAACTTATATTACTTAATTCTAATTGACAACTTTATTTAAAGTGAGAGTTAACACCCAATTAAACTTTGTATTCAAGTCAGATCACGCAACTAGAACATTTATCTTAATTATAATAAATAAACCGATTCATCTAACTTCCTAGACCAAAATATTACCTTTTGCAGATCTCCCTCCTTCAGTGATTGAGTGATATCTATAATATAATTGAATATGCGAGGATTCCAACTTCTTTATAATGAACTTCTATTTCTTCCAAAACTATAGGACAACTAACTCTTGATCTGAAAGATTCCACACTAAGCTATCTCTAAACTTGCCGCCTTATCATCAAAGCTTCTATCCTTTTAAAGTATATCTCATTTACATATTATATTCGTTTATCTTCTTGGTATTGGGTTGGAAAGGTTTTGCCATTAATCGTGGCCGTCAAAGAACATAGGAGTTATGTTAGCAGAAGGACGCGAGAGACGTCACAACACTTATTTTGAATCAACTGGTAGAATTGGTTATGATTTATATTGATTTTGAGTTATGGATTCGTATCGTTTACTAAAAAAGCTTTGAAAAGTGTTGAGTTTAAAAATTTTTGTACCATCAAAAGTTTGAGACACTCATTCAATATTAAGAGACCCATTTCTTACTCATCTATAACTCAAAAAATGCGTGCACAGTTTTACAAAATTTAAAATATAAGTTAATTTAAAAATAGTAAATATGGTGCACATATTAATTAATTAGTACCTATTAATCAACTAATTAATCCATTATAATTCAATTCTCTTTGAACTATGAACACTAATATGAACTTTTTCAATTACAATGATAATTGTGAAAATTATTTAAGATGATAATTTTTGACGACTATGCATCACGTATAAATAATGATAAATAAATAAAATTAAGTTCAATCAAAATAGAAAATTATAAGCCTGTATAACCACAAAATTAGTTTTGTTATCATATTTAATTTAATTTCCTTGGACTGTTTTCTGTAGGTTTATTTGGATGGCGTACCTTTGAGACCAGAAGATTCTCCTCTGAATCGTGATGGAATTAGTATCACTTATGTGCCAAACAAAAGCACCATCATTCATATAAAGAGTATTAATCTAGCAGTTCGTTATTTCGATCAAATGTATGGATTCAACATCGAATTACCAGCATTCTTTTATTACAATAAAACTGAAGGTCTTTGCGGTAAGTTACAAGAGATATTCATAGTTTAAAACCCTTCCCTATTAGTTACATTTCAGTATCCAATGTAGATATAGTTGCAGACATTTACAGTGATTTTTTTACTAGTGATTAATTCTACAGAGGAAATTATTATTATCGTAAAAACTTTGATTTTTTATTTAAATTTGCTGTTTCAATATATCGTAAGGATCGTTATGTACTGTTAACTAAAATAACATAGAATTATGAATAACTATCTATCTGTATCATTTTTATATAAATTTATATAAATTTTTTCCCATCTAATATTTTCACCGATTCTCAACAAACTTTGTTAATGGAAAATAATTTAATACAGACATATAATTGTCTTAAAGCAATCAAATATTTAAATGTAATGCAGAAACAGGTAAATTTTTTCAATAGATAATTATAAAGGGAAAAGAGAAACAATGTTTTCTTGTAGATATAAGTATGTTTTAATAAAATTATCGACTCCTGCTTTAGACAATTGAGTTAAAAAGGAAGTTTCTTCCCTTAAGACCAGTTACTAAGTAGTTTTACTCCCGTCCTAGATTTGACTTTCATAACACCCTTTCTGGAGAGAAAAATACATTTGTCGTTAAGAGACTTTCTAAGCGATATGTAGGTTTTTATAACAAATCAATAGTATTTATGAACTTCGATAAAATTAACTATTATTTTCTTATTAGGTGTATGCAATTTCATTGAGTCTGACGATCTCTACCACAAGGATGGTTATGTGACAGAAGATATCAATGATTTTGCATACAGTTGGCTGGTTGAACCAGGAACGAAAGAACACTGCGAATTGCAGCGTGTTGTTGTGCCCGAACCTCCACCTGGCATCTGTAACTTCACTGTCAGTCCTTGTGAAGTATTCTTGGATCCTGACTTGTACTCTAAGTCCTGCCAGAATGATGTGACCTACAGCCAGAAACCTGAAGCTTCCATGTGCCGATCGAAGTTTCAGTACGCGCAGCAATGCTGCGAGCGAGGCATCTCTCTTGTTGAATGGTTACAGTTGAGTGGATGTGGTAAGCTATATTTTCAATCAATCACTTTTTTAAGGCTGTTTTCGCCATATGTACGAGACCGTTAACTTAACGCGGAGCACATTTTCGGACAGAAAAAATGCCTCGATTTTTATAAAAATGTGTGACATTGTAACATGCATTTTTGTATAATATAGTGTTTTTAAAATTTCAAAATATTTCATAAATAATTAGTTTTTCCTCTTAACGTGTGAAGGGATAGCTCATTTAGCATTACGGTGTAGGGGGAAAAATGCAAAACACATTTTATGAAAAAAAAATGTGTCAACTCAGATAAAAATGTGTAGTATGATAAAATAAGCGGTTCTGTACAGGATAGTGTAGCCAGAATATAATATTAATGTTAGAGAGAGAGTACTTTTATATCTGAAAAAATATTCCGAATTCGGCCCCCATTCTTTAACATTAGTCGAAGATAGCCTTAACGGTATTATGTAGCCCTCACATCACTCAATGTGTTTCGTGATGGTTATTAGACACTGAAAAGTGTATGTGTTAGGTATTTCAATCATTAACTGAGGAGAACTGAAATTAGCATTAGTGTTGAAAAATAAATGATCGACATACATTGTAATAAAAAACAAACTTTATTAAGTTCATTTTCCAGGTTACGATAAATACGCCATAGAGCAAAATCAACAGTCAAAGCCCCTGTAAGCAGTAAAATAGCATTTACTTTCCAATGACGAATTTGAGAAACAGCTTTACCACTCTTGGAAATCTCTTAAGATGAATGCAGCCGTCTTTCTCTCTTAGATAATTCCATATCTAAAATAGCAAGTACCTATTCAACTTGTCATGACGCTGGTGAATTTGTATGCACAAAATTAAGAAATAATTTAATAAAATCAACGCCTTTATTTTAAGTGTCAATTTACTATCAAACTTTAGAGAAGGGAGCGGTCCACACAACTTAATTACTAACCTAAATATATATTACAATTGATTGTGGATCACACACAATTATCTGTAAAGGTTAGTTCCACAGTAATGCTGATCTTCCTCCGTATGGATATCTCCTTACTGAAATTCCGATGGCTTCCATTATTATAACTCTAACACTCTAACTTTAGTATCAGCATGACGATGCTCAACTCCTTCGTTTGACTTTAAATAGCAAATTTGCATCAATCGCTGTTCATCTACGGAAAGTGATTTTATAATCATACAACAGTTAAAAAGAATTTTCCAAAATGTCTAGTAAGAAACAATAATAGAACCTGTTACAAACAGACGGGCAATGATCAACATTTCACCTAATTCACAATCTCCTCCCACTTTCTTACTTCATATCTCTTTAAGCAGTAATACTCATTTACATATGCCACGGTTTCTTTATAAGTGCGAGGTTTTCATATCAAGTAAGGTAATACAAAAACCTCAGAGTTTAATCGAAGGGAGAAAATTGCGTGAGAACCCGCTACAAACTTATGCACTATTTGAATGTAATAAATAATTAAAAGAAAATTACATATGAACACCTGAAAGTTTATAATCATTTTTTATTTTGCAAATATACACTGTAACAGGGCTTTATGTTATTACTGGGTACAGCCTACGGTAAAGAACAAGATTTCGGAGGGGGAAGGGGGGATAAAATAATACATTTAATAGCACAAAAATATCACAATTACAAAGGATGGTTATACAAGACAATTACAGGTATCCATTTAGTGGCCCAAATTAAAGAAAAATTAAGTATAGTCCGCATGATTGGACAGCGAGGTGGGTGATCCTAACTCATTGAGATCCGAGGCCTCCCTGCCGTTAAAAGCAGTGGGTTTCGAGTTCATGCTTCTGTTACAAATTTGTCCAAACTGTGGCAGCATCTACATTCCAGTCTGGGAAGCTTTTCGGTGTTGCAACACGAAGTTATTTTCATATTATTAAATAAGTCTTAAGCAGTGCCTTCTGTGACTTTAATCCAAAGCAATAAAATATTATTCTGTCTGTTTCAGAGAATTCATGCCCCGAAGGCATGATCTTCGAGTGTACATCTGCATGCCAGAAAACATGTGACAACTATAAATCCTATAGGGCAGAAGAATGTGACCTCATGCCCCTCTACACTTGCACATGTCCTGAAGGAAAAGTTATGAAGTTGGGTGAATGTGTGGACGAAATTGTGTGCGAGACTTGTGATGATCAAGGACATATCGTTGGAGATGTCTGGAATGTAGGTCCTTGTGAGAAGTGTGAGTGCTCGTCAGACCTGACAACCAGATGCGTAGTGACTGAATGCCCAGAGCCTCCTATCTGCAATGAAAAAGAGACTTTAGAAAAATTGACGAAACCTGCGAATGCCTGTTGCGAGGCTTTCCACTGCGGTAGGTTTTCAATTTATACCTCAAATTAAAAGAGTGGAAAATATTATTATTTTCCCTTTGTGTTTATTGTATGATAAATTGTAGTGATTCTTTATCTTATTAATTCAAAAAGTAGAAGTTTTGATTACTGCAATTTTTTTTTCTAGAATTTTGATTTTTGCAATAAGATATTAAATTTTAAAGTGTTTTAAGGTTTTAAAAGTCAGTATTTAACTTTTCTATAAAATATAAGAACGCAACAAGAACGTTATTAAGATGACAAGTAAACATATGCTAATATTTCAGATTTTACAACTAACGTTTTAGCTTATTATGAAACTAAACATTTAAAAATAATATCGAAATATACAAAATCATAGAAAAAAATTAATAATTAAATGCACACAATTAAATCACATCAATATTCAGCATTCGACGGGAGTTTAAATTCAAGAAAATTCAAATGTCATAATTTGGTAGCGGAAGCCGCCACTAGATGGTGCCACCATTGAAATGGATTCCACTCTTGGGGACTTGCCATATCTTCAAATGGCTTTTCTGCCAAAATGCAGCCCATTTGAAACAAACAATTGAATGCTTTTAAATGAAGTCAGAAGTCAAAAAAGAAAGAACTTACAACACGTATAAAACACGTATAAAAATGAAATTTAGGAGCCTTAAGCCGCATTCACAGTCTTCCTCTCGCCCGAGAAAAAGTCTCTGCTTGGCTAGACGCTTAACACTCGACGTTTGTACGCCTTGGTGTGAATGCGGCCTTACAGTTTTTGAGTCACGATTTAAAACACGACTATGGGTTGAGATCAAGCAGCATAGACAGAAAAAAAAAGAAGTAAAGGCAAGTATGCAAGTGTGTTTTATTTTATGAATAAAGAGAAAAGATACCAGAAAATTTAAAATAACTGACAATTTCCTATAATTAAATTATGTGGAATTTCTCAAAAAAAGGCCTCTTACCTAGAAAGTGTTTCTATAAAACATTCTAATGTTCCATTATTAATTTTAACAGTTTATTCGCAACAATAAGTAAGCATTACTTTAAAAATGGAATTAGAAATGTAAAAAGAGAATGAAAAATTGTGTAGTTTGGACATGAAGTGTTATGTAATTTTCCAAGATGTTGAATTTGCCAATACTCGAGACTTATTTTGTGAACAGTTATAAGGCGCGAAAAGAGTACTTAATGACAATATCTTTAACTGTAAACTTTAAATAGTATTAAAGGTAATTGGCCATTGCATGAACTTCATTTCACTTTTGAGAATTTTTTCATTCTTTTTCATTTGATTTTATGATAAATCTTATTATAAAAACATTAACTTACTACAGGACTGGTGCTTTCGAATTCTCTCATGTCTGAGCACAAAAATTATAATTTTTTGCACTATCTAAAAAAAAATAATTTTCTCTTTAAATATAGTTTTTTATTAGCAAAAACTTGCTTTTTTTCTGTGCCACGATAGTCAAAGTGACGATGAATTTCTTAAATTCAATGCACAAAAGAACTATTTTCCGTTGTATTTCGATTTTCTTCTATAAATTTTCTCAAACCATAATTTTATGTTGAATCCTTAGATTAACGATTGAAAATACAATAAATCATCTCATTTCATTGAATAAATCCATCCACTTACTAACAAATTTTTCACTTAATAATTTATAGAGCATTTATACAAAATTAGAAACTGTTATTCAATAATTAACAAATCCTTCCAATAACTTATTTCTATTAGCTTATCCAAGTTTATGTATTCCCTTATTATCATCAGAATAATGCACTTTTTCAGAATTATGTTTTGATCTTATATTATCGTAATAGTCTGCTGAAAGTTCGATGTTTTTGCTTTTATTTTAAGTTATAGTTATTAATAATTAGTTAATGTAATTATTAGTAATACTGTTCCATGCTATATTTTATTGTTAAGTTCGAATTTTTTTTTCATACTTCTTCACAGTCGAAATGGCTACATTGGTTTGTCCTGAGAAGACACTGAAAGACTGTCGGGAAGGAGAAGCTAACGTTGTTATTCATGTTGACGGATGCCCTGAATACAAATGTGGTAAGAAAAGATATAAAAACAGTTAAAACTATAAATATAAACACACAAGTAATGTAAAAAAAAATTAAGCCAATTCCTACTTAGATCAACAAAGAAAAATTTTATTTTAGCTAAAGTATCGTATTGTTATCCAAAACAATCGTGTACGTATATAAATTTCAGTTCAACTGAATACTTAAACACGTGAGAAAAAAACTTTTTCAAGTTTTGACAAAAGTCGCCAAATGGATCGCTAAGTCGCCAACGTGGCTGTGTATTTGTAATTCTTTAAATAATTAGATTTAATCAATTGATTTTTATTAATTATAATTAAATTATTGTATTGCCATCCAAAATAATCATGTATATAAAATTTCAGCTCAATTGAGCGCTTTAAAATGTATTTTATTAACGATTGAAAATTCCACCAAGATAAATAAATAAATAGAGAGTGTGAGTTAATAGTAGGAATTGAAAAAGGATAATGATTGAAGTATATTCACATTTACTTTAAATTAATAAAAAAATTTAAAAAGCATAATACGTTATTTTTTTTTCTCATGGAAATCGATCGAACTCTTGTAACCGAGTTTGTTTTTTTTTCTTTGTCATTTTTTTACAAATGTAATAAAATAAGCTTTTATTGCTTTAATATTCGTTGAATGTATTAGTTAAAATTTTCTGTTTCATGTAAAAAAAATTGATTTAAATATATTTAAAAGGAAACGAGCCAAACGAATTTTATTAGTCTAAAAATCCTCGGCATTTTAAAATTATTTTCTGAGCAAACTGTAACTCTATTTTAGAGACTTATGAATCTTTTATAAGATAAACTGATTATATGAGAGTAAGAAATTGCTTTCGGATTGACAGGTTAATTCACAAGTAGTCAAAAAATAGTTTTTCACAGAAAGTATTCAAATCAAAATTTCTCTCAAAGTATATACATTTATTTTTAAAAATCCACTTTTTTAAGACCATTTTCAAAACTTATAAGGAAATTAGTGAGTACAAATAAAAAATGTTAACTTATGGTTATCAATCTTCAAAAATAATTCATTATCATTTTCGGAACATAAAAGATCTTATACCGTAACGAACATGTAATTACCGGTGCAATAATTCTTATGAACTTGAAATAGAAATTTTACATTTAGTCAGTAACTATTCTAATTAATTCAAAATTCGAATGCTGCAATTTTTTCTAAGGAAATAAATTGTTTCGATTCATCTTCAAGAACGTAAAGCGACAAGGAAGAACATTAATTTTCATTCGCAGTTGAAAGTAATAAGCAAATGTTTTTGATTTTGAATTTAACAGCTAAATAAGAAAAATAATATTATAAGTATGCCAAAAGGCTCACTTCCGTTAAAGCATAACGTATCTAATAGTGAAGCTACAAATGAAAATTTTACATAATAA
>BMAV01022391.1:49754-68408 GCA_019973955.1 Trichonephila inaurata madagascariensis
ATAACGTATCTAATAGTGAAGCTACAAATGAAAATTTTACATAATAAAGTTTCTATAATAGATGATGATTCCGCCTTTCATAGTTCTTCAAAATTGATCGTATATATTTGGTTACTTCTTATATAGAACTTAATACTTCCCGTTAATATCCAAAGTATTGTGGACAAAACATAATGAATTTAATTTTAGTGGGTTTTATAGAGCCAGAGACGTCTTAAGACTTCTTGAGGCCCTGGGCCCCTACACAAATGTTGGCCCTATCTATGACCCATAAAAGTAGACAGTACATAGTATATATTGTCAAATACACGTAAAAACAATAACCCGAAGCAAATAAATGTGTATGATTTACAATCGAACAGACCGGCTCGACCGATTACTGCATTTTGACTGAAGGAGTAATGAAGGTAGGGTTAGAGGTTCTATACATGAACCACGGTCATCAAATGTAGCCAGTTGATATATCGTCCGCGAAATCCTCAGTTCTTTGGACAATACAACTGAGAATAATATTTGAAAGTTGAAATTATTCGAATCATAATCTTAATAAGGCTGAGTCGAGAGTGAGACGAGGCCCCCATTGTTTCGAGACCCTAGACCCAGACCCAGTTGTCCCATGCCTTAAGATGTCCCTGTATAGGGGATAAAAAAATATATCTATTAAGGTATCCGACTACGTTCGGAACCGCGATTTTAAAAAAGCGCATCAATGGATAATTTTCCAGATATTTAGTGTCACTTAGATTAGAATACATGTATAAAATTGTTTTAAGGACACATTTTGACAAAAAAAAATTATTTAAATACAATATTTCGGCAAAAAATTAACTTAGAATAACATTTTTTCAAAATGTTTTCCTTTTGTGAAAAATTCTTCTATTGTAATAATATTTTGCCTGTATACAGCTCAGAACTCTGTACAGAGGCTCAACTATGATTTTTGAAAAATTCACATTATTTTCAGAGTTACAACCCATTAAAATAATTATCGGCGTTTTTTTCTTAAAATTTCTCTCCTCTGTTGCCGTAAAATATGGATAAACCCACTTCTAAGTAATATATTTCAAAAATTCTAGTTGGGCCTCTGTAAAGAGGTCTGAGCTATATACGAGCAAAATAGTATTATAATAGAAGCATTTTTCACAAAAGGAGAATATTTTGAAAATGGGTCATTCTATGTTCATTTTTTGTCAAAATATTGTACTTAAATAATTTTTTATTGTAATACTATTCTTAAAACAATTTTATATACATTTTCTAATCTAAGTGACACTAAATATCGTAAATATTATCCATTTATACGCTTTTGCAAAATCACGGTTCCGAACGTAGTCGGATACCTTAAGTGATTGCGTAGATAGGATCATCCATGCCATAGAAATAAAATGTCAATAATGTGAAGCATTTTCGTGTTAAAGGGACTTTAATGTTTCAAGTTCGAATAAACTTCTAACTAAGCATTTTCTTGACGTTTTCTATTTTATACTGTCATAAAAATGAATCTATGCATATTTGTCCTTGGAACGCAAGGTAAATTCATCTAATTACAAGAATAAAAGCATAACTATTATTAACTGCTTCTTATCTATCTTCAGAATGCATGCCCGAATTATGTCCACCCATCGTAGAACCACATGTAGAAGAGGGTGAATTCTTCTCAGTTGAACAAGAAGGGTGCTGCCCGCATTACCGAGTTGATTGCTATGCAGAGAAATGCCCTCTTCCACCCATCTGCGGACCTGGCTTTAAAGTGAGCACTTATGAAGGAAAATGCTGTATGAAATACTCTTGCGTGCCCAAGAAGAATGTGTGCGTCTATCGGTATAAATATGATGTTGTGGATGGAGTTCAGGTCGAGCTTTTACCGGAGCATTCTTACGAAGAAGAATTTGAGGTTAGTAGATGTGTTGAAAGAGATATAGGGTAAATATAATAGATAGAAAATTACACTTCAAGCCTCTTGTTTACTGTTGCCTCTTGAATTTATGAATTATTCAAGGAGTCTTTTTAATTAGCAATCTGAAAGCTAGATTGCTAGATTTATTTGATTGCAGTAAATGCTTAGAAAGTTTAGAAGGTAAACAGTTTAGAAGATTTCAGTACTTATGCATTATACCGTGAACCAATTTTTTCAAATCAAAAGCCGTCGCCCAAAAACCGAGATATGCAGCCAATAGTTGGAAATCGTTCCCGTGCGTATTCCAAATCAACAATAACAGCAAAGACAGCGTTTGGCGGCGTCTTTTTATTTGGCGAAATTGGTGGACGGTATATAATACGTAAGTACTAAACTTCTATTTGTTTAATTTTTTTCTGATTTTTAAATGTTTCCAAATCATAATAATAATAATCTGAACATTCGAAGTCGAAAACGATCTTAAAAATAGTTTTGAAAATAAAAGGACAAAGTAAACGAATCGAAACCTTATTTCTGTTCGTACTGTACTGTTGACCAATATCTTCAATTCTAAAGACTTCGCCAAATGCTGCGTGTCAGTTCCCGGCATGCGAAACGCCATCTGTGTAATTAAGAGAATTAGGTGTGTATTGTTGTGTCTTCAAATAAGAATATGTGAACTGTGTTTGCGCAAGCCCAACTGCGCATGCCTAGTAAAGTGTTGTGAGTAAAAAATAAATGCCAGTTCACTAGAAACTGTGTCGTGAGAATAATGAAGGAGTAATTAAGCTATCGACTAAAGGAGAACCATAAATATGGACAGTGTTGGCACCATAAAATTGGTTATTGTGCTAGAGACTCTGGAGTCAACTGCTTAAGTGTTGGAGTTGACCCAAAACTGCGAATTATAGCCAATAATGATAACCATTCCCGTGCACGTTTGAATACAGTAACAAGGATGACAGCATTTGGCGATATTTTTTGAATTGGCGATGTCATTTCGTTTGGGGAAATTGGTCAACGGTATAACACGTAAATAGCCTTACTTCTTTTCACTCTGAAGGGTTCATTTATTGCTCTCAATAAACAAAGCATTCTAGATATATGTGAGAAGGATAGTTACAATCTCATTTGAATTAACATTAAGTTTGTAAATCCTATATGGCGAAAGTTTTAACTATTTTGTTAATGCGAACTCATAACATGACTTACTCTAAATTGTAGGCTGGATCCTCCTGGCAAGATGGTCTCTGTCGTAAATGTTCCTGTGTGGAAATCGAAGGACAACATGCCTTCAGCTGCCGAGAAGAAATATGTCCAAAACCCGAAGAATTCCCAGATGCAGAGGTAAGATTTTGTCAGTATGAAAAGATCTAAAGATATGATTTTTTGAAATTTGGATTTTGTATTGTAACACTTTGGTATTTCAGATCAAATTATATCCATGAGCGTTCAAAGTTGAAAAGATTGCCTCTTGCCTTATTTTAATATTTTATTTATGAAACTTACAAATATATAATGCTTGTTGCTTTTTTAAATAGTCAGAATCAGAATGGGAAAAATTAAAATAATGATGTTTTGTTAAAATAAAGTACATTAGATGATTTTGTGTGAGGGGGGAGCAAAAATGAAACAATGCGCAAATATGATAACAAATCGATAACTTTCTTGTTATTATCATTTGATTGTACACTATATTATAAAGGAATAATTACTTCAAAATATATAAATCTATCTCAGTTTTTCGTCTTTAAATAATAAACTACTTATTTCTATCCTAAATACGATTTTTATCTTTTGTTAGAAAATAATTATTTTAAATGAATTATTGGGTACTTTTAAATAAGATTAATGTTGCATCATAATTACTGTATTTACTCAAATCTAAGCCGCTATCAATTCTAAGCCACACCCCCAATTTTCTATACGTTTTTGAGAAAAAATAAAAAATTGTGTAAAAAGTTCATCAATATCCGATACTTAAGAATTTTTTTTAATGAGAAATAATAAAAAGTTAATAATTAATTTATTTTACCAGTGTTAAAAACTTTTAAATACATACATGAACCTATAATTACTCTAACCATAATTATGATATTTCGAAAATGATTCGTCACTCCCATTTCCTCAGTTGACTTCGGAATTGGAAATGTTGTTGCCCTTTTCCCACTCGGTGTCGTCTTCCATGCCATCCAATGCATTTTTTATGAAACTTTTTTTTTTTTGAAAGAATGTCTTTTTGAAGAAGGTGAAAGAATAATTAAAGAATGTTGTACACTTACAAGCAAAAAATATATGATTTTGTTTACGCCATTGACATATATTTGTTTCATCCGTGTCAAATTGACAGTGCTCTGTTTCCGTTTTTTTCTGCATATAAAATTGCCTCCTTTTTCATACTTGCGTCATAGTGAACTCATCTTGATGCTATTACCGATACATTTGATGTTTAGGTGATTAAAAGAATTATGCAAAAAAATTTCCTAAATACGAGCAGACAGCGATGTTTAAGATAGACTGAATACTAGAAGTTAACTACGGAATGGGATAAGTCATCGACGCAAGTAGTCAGAATTGATGGTTACATTTTATCTTTTGAAAGGGGTGGAAATGAAAATTCCCCCATCCAACAAATGTTTTACCTTCGATTCTAAGCCGCATCCGATTCTCAGTAGCATGGAAAAATAGTGCGATTTAGATTCGAATTAATACGGTAATTATATCTGCTACAAATCTCTTTTCCTTCGATTTAGCATATCTTTTTTTTTTCTGTAGTCCCTTTAATTTATGAAAATTATAGATTAGTTTCTATTCAATATCACAAAAGTTATTATTCTTTGTGTTAAAGAATTTCTAGATTAAGTTTTCTATCGCTTAGTTATTTTTATTATTAATTTCAATTCATATATTTATCTTGTTTTAATTTATTCATATTTGTTCTGCTTTTAACTCAGAAATATGTTCGAGAAGAAATACACATTCCTGGAGCTTGTTGCCCAAAATATCGCCGGACTGCTTGTAAAGCGAATGGCATTATGTATCAGGTTTGTATACAATTCTTTACTCCTTAATGATAATAACGTATTCCACTTATGTTTGTCTAATGACTGCATATGATAGATGTTCAAATATTTGAAAATATTCCATGAAATTATTCTAAGTAATACCATTTTCAACAACAATTAGCAAAATAAGTAGTTATAAATTTCTCGTTTGATGATTGTTTTTTCCCCCTCCTTCTATGTAGATTGGAGAAGAATGGCCGTCCCCCACTGGAGATCGATGCAAATCCTACAAATGCGTGGAAGATAAAGGAGAAGCCGGCATTTTGGAAAAGAGTACAATCTGTGATAAAACGTGTCCGGATGTAAGTTCCTGGCTGCTTTTTTCGTATTAATATAACCTTTCACCAAATAAAAGAATATTTCGCATTTTTCTTTAGCTGTCTAAAATTGTAAAATATGAATACAATTTAGGAATGATAGATTGAAAGATATTCTTCAAAATGATATTAAGCAATATTTATACACTGAAGTACCACTGAATTAGGAATAGCAAAGGTTATACAAATTGTTTGGGGCTGCGCATTATTTATGCGCAAGTGAGGATGATGTGATAACTGCAGATATAGCGCGTACTGGGCTGTTCTGAATTAGTTGCTGGAATTGCCAGTACAGGTAAACTGAATGATTTAGACACCTTCGATCGTGGACAAATCGTAGGTTCGCGACGCATGGACCATTCAATTTCCGAAATCGTCAGACAGCTAGAATTTTCAAGGTGGACAGTGCCAAGAGTATACCAAGAATACATGGATGGTGGCCAAAAAACTAGCGATCGAGCAAACTGCAAAGGACAATTAGCCTTGACAGTGCGTGGTGAGAGACGGCTCAGGCGTTTTGTACGTAGACAGTGAAGCCAAACATTAGCTCAAATTGCCACCCAGTTGAACGACGGTGCCAGTCGTACATTCAGTAAATGGATTGTGCAACGCTTGCTTCACCGTGTAGGTTTTGGGAGCCGTCAACCTACGAGAATATCATTGCTCAATGCTTGCCAACGGGCTGCACGTCTTGCCTGGGTAAGAGATCACAGAGACTGGAGCATTGAGGACTGGAAACAAGTAGCATGGAGTGATTAGTCTCGATTCCGACTACTTAATGACAACGGGAGGCTAAGAATATGGCGTCCGGCTCATGAAACCATGGATCCTGCATGCCAGGTTGCAACTGTATAAAGGCATGGTGGCTCAATCATGGTCTGAGAGGTTATATCGTGACACTGTCTAGGATATTTTGTGCCTGTACCAACCTCTCTCAATGCAATTCGGTACGTAGAGTTGCTGGGTGATCACCTACATCCGTTTATGCTATTCTTTTTTTCGCACGGCAATGGAGTTTTCCAGCAAGACAACTGTACCTCTCACAAGTCCCGATTGGCTACTGGCTAATTGGATGAGCATTCCTCTGACTTTTCTGTCATAAATTGGCCACCTAGAAGCCCAGATTTAAATTCTATTGAGCATCTTTGGGATGTTTTGATGGTGCGTGAAAGCACCAATGAACCTTAATGAATTATGGACAGCTTTTGGCAAGTGATTCCTGTGAACGTTTCCAGAAACTTTCTGAATCTATGACTCGTCGCGTGGTAGCCGTTATCAAGACCAGAGGAGGCCCAACTCATTACTAGGTAGGTATCCCTAATTTAGTGGCACTTCAGTGAATATATAATGAAGTAATTTCCTTTTTTTCTGCAAATATGAGAAATACGTTTTGATGCAAAAACCAGTAAAATCAACTAACTTTTCATAAGTTATCTTGACTTGCAGAATAAGATTTTAAAGGGAATTAGTTAAAATGTTTAATATTATATTATAATAACTCTAAGATTTTTTCCAAGATATAGTGTTTTATAGTTAAAAATAGTATTTTTTAATTTTATATGGTACATTTTTTAGAAAAAAAATTTAATTGAGGAATGAAAAACGTTCAAAAGCGGCCAATGTTTTTTAAGTACTTACATATTTTATCGCAACAATCGCCAACTCTATTAATAACTCGCCAAGTTTGCAAACCCGATTTCCCAAGCGTCGTACGCGCTGAATTGGCAACCAGGTGCTTCGTTTCGTATACTGTCGCCAATAGATTGAGATAATACGTTACCGTTTTTTAATATGCATTGCCTTTAAAAGTTAGTTTTATATTTCGAACGCAATTACGAAAATTATTAAATAAGTGATTGATTTTGAACTGTATTCGTGATACTGCTTTCTCTCTCTCTTTTTACCTTTTATTGAATTTTTTTTTTCTGTAGTTTGCCATCTATTTGGAGCCCTCACCAGAATCGAACAGATGCTGTGGCGAATGTAAACCAATTGCTTGTGAAGAAGCTGGTATTTTGTATCAGGTAAAATTTGCTTGTCTTTTAAAATATTAAAAAAATTTAAGATTAAATAAAATTAATTTCTCTCACAACAGTTTTTCCAAATGTTAAATTGGAGCAAAATATGTAAACAAAATAAATTCAATAAGAATAAAAAGTTCATTGAAAATTAGATAAAATAACTATGTATTTGTATTTTTAAATGAGATTCGCAAGCATGAAATATTAAGTTTAGTTGTTTAGATAAAACATGCGTTCTGGTTAATTTCCATGTTTCGTAATTATTAAAATATTTTTGTTAAATATATTTTTAAACTAGTCAAACTAGACGCTATGCAAAAGATTTTTGGAAGGAATTTTTCAGGATCAAATGAATGACTTTTCTTTTTTTAAATAGTAATAATCATTGTAATTTCAGCTCATTTTCTGAGAGGTAAAAATTATATCTTCTATCACGTAAAATTGTTTCATGTTTGTATGTTAAAATGCATATCCTATTCATGTGTTTAAATGAATTTGTTTATAATATCTGAAATACATGGATATTAAAGTCGGCTCTGTTACTTCATTTTTGTATTTATCATTTTATATGCATATCAGGGAGAAATAGTTTCTGAGAACAACATTCAATTTTTTTTTCTCCATAAAAATTCTTTTCAGATATCTGCCGATCTTTTATTATAGCGAATTTCCTCATAAAATGTGAACATAAAAGCGACATCTGAGCTGCTATCCTATCTCCAAACTTCCACACGACGTCAACGTAAGGACTTCAAGCCTCGATAGATTTAAAGTATATATGGCGAATCTTTGTCTTACGAGAACTCGAATCCACTGCTCATCAGAAACAATGCCGGCCATGAGTTCACGTCATTTTGTAGAGAATAAGAATAGTTAATTCTGGATTACATATAAAACAGCTGTTTTGGAAAGAATAAAAATAGTTTAACGTGGATTATTAAAAAAGAACAATGTTTTCCTTTTGTAAATCGTTTTTTAATATTTTCTTTGATAATTACATAAATGCTTTTGGTATTATATAAAATTATGATATTTATCATAACTTATAGAAAAATCTTGCAAAATCGTATTAATTGTTTGAAACGATATTTTATGTTGTAAAATATTTCTTATAGGATGGACAAACTTGGACATCGGTCTCCAAACCTTGCTATAAAGCAGAATGCTCTGTGAATGAAAATGGCACTCACATAGTTTACAGAGGTCAAAGTTGTCCGATTATGCCTGATAATTGCCCAGTAGTAAGTAAAATTATCAGATCGAAAATTTATTTTTTAAAAAAAATCAGTTTACTCATAGTTGTCTCCCACTGGCGTAACTAGTCTTGAGTGGGTCCTGAATCAAAATTCTTTGGGGCTCATTTTGGGGGCCCCCTTGCCTTTTACAATTTTTGACTTACACGTGTTTGGGTCACTGTAACTTAGAGACCCTGTATCATTAATTCGTCTGATATGGCGGTAGCTCCGCCCCTTGGTTGTTGTTTCCCTTCCTTTAATTGTAAAAATGGTTATCAAGTGAATCAAGCTTTAATCAAGTGATGCAATCGTAAAGTTGCATAAATAGCAATTCAAAAAGTTGCAATACATAGAAAGAATTTCAAATGGCATATAATGTAGTTAGGGCATTTTGCCTATGCATTAAAGGAATATGTGCTGCTAATTTGCTTGAAGAAATATCATCTTAGAACTATGCTGTAGAAGAATTTATCTTTTTAATGTATAGCTGGGAATAATAGCAGCCAAAGTTAATTCTATGTATGCCTATTATTCTAATAATCCCTCAAATAATCGAAAAGATTTCCGAATGAATGTTAATGTGTCAAAAATATACAAAATTAAGTAAACATTAAGTTCAACTTGCGTCGATTATGCATTACAATTCTTTTTCCGACTGAACTAACATATTTAGAATAATTGCGAAAAATGCCAACTTAAGCAATATAACTTTAACAACAGACGATTATACATCAGCAAATAAATTAGAGTTCCATGAATCACTGAATTTAAGTAGCTGATAATAAAATGGAAGAGAATTTTGAACCAAAAGAATATCTAGAACTACTGCTTAATTTAAATAGTCAGTGGGAAAATGGTACAGAATATAATGAAATAAAAATTTAGATAGAATTAAATCTTTTACAACACGTAACAATTACGATGATGTACATTTGAATAGAATATTTAATTGGGTTTAATTAGCTGAAGCTCCATTTTTTCATGTTTCATTTGTTAGAGAAATTTTATTTCATTTTTCAGGGGAATCAAACTGCAAAACCGTGATTTATCATCTATTTATTTGCCACTCGAAAAGAAAATGAAACTTTTTTTAATCAGTAAATTGTAATTGACCAGTATATTCGTCATTCGCAAAAAGTAATGGCCATTGGCTATTTAAATTGTGATTTTTGAGAAAAAATAAAACATATTCTCAAATTTCAAGATGTTTAGAACATTTTCAAGCCAGGCCGGAGTAAAACAAATTAATGAAAAATATGAAAAATTTAAGATGAACTCATGCGTCCCCGTATGCACCGGCTAAAACAGCGTATGAGTTAACATAACGAATTTATGTGCGATGATAATTTTTTTAAAATGTTAGCCTAAAAGGAGTTAAGACAAAAGTCGGAAAGTTGATTTATAATAACGTTCCTACAGGTGTGGTCAGGCATGAGACAAATGTGTGACTCCGATCAGGTATTGAGCCCATTGATAGCTGCTGGCCCGAAGTTACCTAGCTATCGAGTGGTTCAAATATCAACTGTTTGATATTACAACCATGTGTTGACAATAGATTATTGCCTAAATGCCGTGCTGCCTGAAGAATAGCTATTTTATTGGGGTGGGAAAGGCAAGGTGGCTTTCTGGTAAGATCACCCTACAGTATTACTCCAGAACTTCTTTAGTGTCAAAACAGATAGAAAATATTTTATCAGTAAAGAAGAAAGTAAATCAGTGTGTGTTTAGGTTTCACAGTCCAGGAATTTCGACGGTCACTAAAATTCATAGATATCCATAAATCTTACGGTCGGAAGGACCGTCGGCCTCATGAACCCACGACCAAGCTATATAACCCCGTACAGAGACCTCACCTTCAATAAATATTAGTTCTTAAATTGGCAATTTTATAAGATAAACCCATCTTTTTGACCCAATATTTTAACAGCGACACTTACTCTGTGATTGACGAGTATACTTGTCTTTGCTCGATTTCCGTGACACACATAGTTGCGTGCTCTCAAACGGAGGCACCACAATTAACTGTTTAAAAAAGTGATCCAAGGCTGTGGGTAACCTAGTGGTTAGAGCTTCGAACTCCAGACCGGGGGCCCTGGTTTGGATGCCCGATGCCACCAAATACCCTCCGAGTACACACGGAGAACGTGCTCGTTAAATTAGTGGGTTTGAAACGCTTGTGGCTGGTCGCAGCAGAAACCGCGGGTGAAGGTTGCTGGAGAATATTTCTTTCCCCTCTAGTCCATGGCTAAATTGTGGAGGTGGAGATAAATGGTGTTGCCATCTATCGTGTAGAAGTCTAACCTGTCTCAGGATCTGGCAACTTTCGTTCCTTATTTTCGGGAAGGACAAACCAACAACAACAAGAAGTGATCCAATGTAATTGCAACTAAATCACGTGGTTAAAAGCAGCACTGGTTGCAATAATTATGTTGTTTTTTGTTACAATTATTTATATACATGGAATATAATATTTATATATATATATATACTAAGGAACTATCAGCGCAAATTTTATATCCATTGAATTTCTTTTTTAGGAAAATATAAAAACTGATCCTAAAGGCTGCTGCACTTACTGCAAAAGACCCTCAGGTATGTCCATATTTATTATTATATATATTATAACTATCAAGAAATCAAAAATATTTGAATTAAAAGATTCGTTTTTATTTTTTAGAGAGCTGCTCAGCAGTTCAAGTACCCATATACGAAACGAGAGGATTTTTCGGCTTTATCGATAAAGTTAGAGGGTTCTGCTCTAATGAAGATGCTTTAGAAGCTCTGACGAAATGTTCTGGACAATGTACAGCAGAATCTCAGTATTCAAACTGTAAGAGTTCTTAATTTTTTTTTTTTTTTTTTTTGGTTAATATACTTACACTAACACATTTCTTTCCTTTTATAACATTCTTCTTCATGAACTAGTTGAAACATTTATCATTTTACATTCGAAACAATTGTAACTTAAAAATTGCACGTATAAATTCTACAGATATACAAAGCTCTAATATCCTACTTTAAAGTTTTTTTCCTCCTGAATAATTTTTTTTGAACTCAACAATTTTGTATTCGTTTCTAAAATAAAAGTATCTAATAACCCCTTTTGACAAGTGACATATCACACTAATTCACTGAGAGCTTTCAGGCAAAAACTTTTTGTAATTTTTTTTTTATACTACTACTGAGAACTTGAATCACAAGTCGAAAGGGTAGTAAGAATTCCATCCAATCACAATATTTTCCAATTTTTATACGTATTTTATGATTTCATTTTACGGATTCGTTATGGCCTTCTGTTTTATTCACATTCAGTATTCGGAAAAAGCATTATATTGCGTTTCTATATATATCTGGAAATTTTATTACTCTTAAAGAAAATATTTCTTTTAACTATTAAAGTTTCAATGATACACTTAAAGTTCCATCGAAATTTGATTAATTCTTAAGCTAATTTTTTATTGCTGATATACTTCATTAACTTTTTTCAACTCTAATCAACGAAATACTAAGTGAGGAGTACAGTAAAACCTGCTTTTGTGCGGTAGATAGGGACCACATAAAAAGAAATCGCACAAAAAAAATATGTGAAAGTTCATAAATACTTACATATAACTAACACAACTTTGTCAAAATAATAATTTCACATGGAGACATTTTAAAAACATTTAATTTCTCATTGTATGCATGGAGAAATTTTCAAAATGCACTTATATAATTCATTGCTACTCATCGTATTCCAATGCGCGCATCTTCCTATGATGAATTAGTTTAAAATCGCTTTCGTCACTTAAAGATACAATTTCAATTGATTTATTTTTGGGCACCATAAAATAAGTGATAAGTTTTTGTGACGACGATCGATTAATCGGTTGCTTGTGAACGTCCAGAAAACCAGAAAAGCATGATCGAAGCTCTTTTTGGAATTTCAAACTGCTTTCGGAATTGGTATCTATTTTAAGAAAATGTTTTTACGATTTGTTGTAAAGCATATATTTAATATAGCTTTTTATATATATAGCTCCCTGCATATATTTTATTCGCTCTCAAAGATTTCGGTTCTTCTTGTCCGACTTCATAATCTATCAAATTATTGATGTCATTGTCATTGAAAGTTTCTTCTTCAATCAAGTGCGTGCTTCTAGGGCGTTGAGAGAAAATAATTGAACGTGCATTGTGTCGAGAGACTATTACCAATGAACAGAGCGTCTTGAAGTGTATATATGTACATTTATAGAAAGCATCACAGTGGAGACAAAGCCGTTAAAATTCATATACCGCATAAAAAAAGATCGCTCAAAAATAAAATCGCATAAAAGAAGACCGCATAAAAACACACAGGCCCTACTATACTTGACATATATAATATTAATTAATTTATCCTAAAACTTTTTCCACAGTAATGATTTTTAAAAATTCGAAAAAACTATTCAATGCAATGTGTATTCTACTTATGTCACATATTTAAAAATCTAAAGGTGTGTCACAGATTCGAAAAATGCTCGACTTTATTATTTGAATAATTAAATATTTTACTTCTGGAACGTGATTGGAAACCTTAAAGACAGCTAATATAGCACTATTTTAATATTTTATCAATTCTTCTCTTTTAGTGATAGAACTCATCAATTCTTCAAAGTATTTTTCATGTGACTGATTATAAAGAACAAGTTAAGCCTCAGTAATTTGAAGGCCTTAGAGTTGTATTCCCCTGATATTAAAAATTCCGACCCACTCCGTACATATTTCTGTAGTCTGTGCAGGCTTTGAGGCCAACCAATACACCAGTACCCTTATAAATTACTCTAATGATAACGGATACATGCATTTATTATATATAAGTCCAACAAATTTTGAAATAATTTTATAATGTTAAGTTCAAGTGAAATACAGACAGAAACGTTAGACCGCGAAATAGCAGCATAACGAGTTGGTGATGTGGCGAAATTAAACAGAATGTTTGAATTTACGGACAACTTCGGTATGTACCTCACTTTGTAACACCAGAGGTGTGCCATAGATAAGTTCAGGCAAGTACAATGTTATTAAATATTTGTGGGGGAAAAAGACGACTAAGAGAATTTTTTTTTTTTGTCGGATGTAAGCAGTGCAGGGAAAGCGTGCTTCAAATGAAGTACTGTTTTCAAGTGATGTACCCACTTTGAGAGTAATCGAAAAAATACATCAGACCTCCCTCGTTTTGATTGATTGATTGTTTATAAACGTCGCTCTTCGAAACAACACAACGGTCTTTCAGTGATTTTGCTTCATGATGACCCGAGGACTCACATTACCAATGCGACAAAGGACGTAGTGTTTTTCCCCTGGGAAGTATTGAATCACCCACCTTACAGTCCGAATCTATCGCCTGATGAGAAAAAGCACGTGTTTGACCCTTTAAAAAGGCCTCGAAAGGTCAAAACTTCACCTGCGATCTAGCGCTACGAGATGTAGTATATTTGAATCATCAGCATTCGTCCTTTTTCAGGAAAAGAAATGAAAAACTTATAATGCGTTTGGACAATTGAAGAACAACGGGGTGAATATTTGTCTCATAACTATGTTTCTCAATTACTGCAATGAGAGCTTCCTTAGTGAAGTATCAGTTATTTTTCATAAAGCAGTCTTTTACTTGAACGACCTTTATATGAATAAGTAATCCTTCACTATAGCATTTTAAAGTTAAAAATCCATTTAACAATACAAAAAGGTAACGTAGAATACATTTTTAGATCCAAAAACATGATTTTTTTTTTTAAAAAATTAAATTTACAATAAGATACAATGTTACCTCAATATTAGAGCCAAGGCCGGATAATGTAAAGCCCCTTCCAACTGCTATTTTGAAAAGATTTGTAAATAAGAAAGTTTACTTTCCTGTTGAGCAAATGTCTATATATAATGATGATATGCTACAATTTATAAATAGCACAAAAATATCAACATTTTTAAATATAGCAATTAGGGACTGCAATACCGGAATACCGAATACCAGGTGAGTGAATATTAACGTCGCACTGTTCAGCTACACGAGGGCTTTTGGCGACGGACCACGTATTTTGAACCATGGTCAAGTGACGTGGACGACACTTTTGCACTTACTTTTGTCAGACATTTAATAAATAAATTTAATTTTTTTTTTAAATTAATAAACAAACTGTTCAACTTTTCTAAAAAATTAAATTTGTTGATTAAATAATTTTTATTAATAAAAATTTAAGGGCATTTTTTTAAAAATTTTCACATTTAGTTTATATTTATATATATGTATGTATGTATGTATATATGTATGTATGTATGCATATATATATATATATATATATATATATATATTGTGTGCTCTATTTCTTGTGGGAAAGGGCCTATAAGAATATATCTAGGGCTCCAAAGTGGGTTAATCCCACCCTTATCCGTTAACAGAGAGCGTGTGTTCGGAGTTATAATTTTATTCTTTATCAGTATGTCAAAACAATCTTCGCCCTAATTATCTAACAAACTTTAGCGCATAATTAATGAACCAACGCATTCCACTTAGCTTATGTACTCTATTTTATTTTTCAGTAATTGGCGATTTTGAGAGTGTGTGCAACTGCTGCCTGCCCCGCACGACCGAAAATAGACTCGTTCTCTTGCACTGTGAAGATGGTTCCACCCTGGAAAAAATTTATCAACAACCTCTTACCTGCAAGTGTAATTCCTGCTCTGGGGAGAATGATCGATCTCTTGAATCCATGAATAAAATAGAACCCGTCTAAAAGACATTCTCAACACTTTAAAGAATAATCCATTTTCAGATTGTGTGTAAAAGCTTTTTGTAAGAAAATAAAGTAATTTTGACAAGAAAAATGCCCAATGCTTGTTTTATGTTCATTTATAACAGACGTCGCCTTTTATCTCATCATCTAGAATTATTTGATATTCTCATAAGTTAACTTCCTAATCGTTTGATTTTATATTCAATTTTGGAGAGGGAAAAAAATCCCTTTTAGTTGTGGTGTTTGAAATGAAAGGGGGGAAATGTATAACCATAATTTTTCGCAATATTCAATCCTCTACAGCAGTGATCCTTAACCCCCGGTCCGTGGATCGAATGGTGCCGGGCCGCCTAAAGAATATTAAACTATTGCCATTTTATTTAAAGTGGTACATTTCTCTCGCATTTGCGCAACTTCCCACGGAAATCATTTTATATTCCACGTTAAATCACTTTTATTCATTTTTGGTATAACTATATTTTATTCTGAAGGCATATGTAAGGTATCGACTACATTCGGAACCACATGATTTTAAAAAAGCGCATAAATGGATAATTTTCATGATATTTAGTGTCACTTAGATTAGAATACATGTATAAAATTATTTTAAGGACATGATGACAAAAAAAATATTTAAATACAATAGTCTGGCAAAAAATTAGCTTAAAATAACCTTTTTTCGAAATGTTCTCCTTTTGTAAAAAATGCTTCTATTGTATTAATATTTTGTCTGTATATAGCTCAGACCTCTGTACAGAGGCTCAACTATGATTTTTGAAAAATTCACATTATTTTCAGAGTTACAACCATTTGAAATAATTATCGGCGTATTTTCTTAAAATTTCTCCCTTCTGTTTTCGTAAAACATGGATAAACCGACTTCCGAGTTATGCATTTCAAAAATTCTAGTTGCGCCTCTGTACTGAATACTTGCGCCTCTGTTCTGAGCTGAATACAGGCAAAATATTATTATAATAGAAGTATTTTTCACAAAAGGAGATTATTTTGAAAAGGGGTCATTCTATGTTCTTTTTTTGTCAAAATTTTGTACTTAAATAACTTTTTATTGTAATACTATTCTCAACCCAATTTTATATACATTGTCTAATCTAAGTGACGCTAAATATCATAAATATTATCCATTTACACGCTTTTGCAAAATCACGGTTCCGAACGTAGTCGGATACCCTAAGGTAACATTAGTGCGAATTCTGCTGTGGCAGATTAGAGGACAAATAACTTGTATTAACTGAGATTAGATGTTACTTTTAGCAGAATTGAAGCTGAATTGAAGTCATCTGCCAAACGGTTTCTAAGAGAATCTTTAATGTTATTCGTCTCTGAAAATAATGACTCGCAGGCATAGGTAAGGTATGGTTATAAAGCTATGGTTATAAAATAACATGAGCTATTAGCTTCAAACATCTAAATGCATCTGGGATCGAATTCCATGTTTCCAAAATTTCGTTACTCGCATTTTTACTTATATTGCTTGTAAATCTTTCTGTTTTAGTCAATTCCAACTTTCTCATTTTTTTCAACAAATTTTTAAATCCATATCGAACTAGACAGGAAATCAATCGCACACAGTTGCATTTCAAATTTTTCAATTTACAACTAATCGAATTGGAACAAATTCAGTTTATTAAATGAAGTCACATCAGGGTACATAAGAAGCTTGAGCGTTTACTATAATTCTTTGAACTGAGAAAATCTCGCTAAAAACTGCGACCGATCACTCGCGTTGATTAGCAATTCTTCATATTGAGCTTTGTTATTTTGAATTAAAATACAAACTATTTTAATCGGTGGCGTGCCCAAAATATTGTGTCGTGTGCCATTGGTTCGCCATCCCTGCTATAGAATGACCCGTTGGCAGCGAAGCGCATATTTATTTACAGAAACGCGCATCTTGCGCTATGAGCGGCGCATGAGTGATGCTGTTAAACAAGAAAGAATTGATACAAGAGTTTAAAAATATGCTTTGAAAGAATTCAAGGAGGAAGAGGAAGGTACCCTATGGACTAAGCATCGCCGATTGAGGATAAGTTAAGATTTTCATAGTCTTAACCAGACTATAAACTTTAAACACGTTTCTCTCAAAACTGAGTTTTTGAAACTTTCCTCCATCATATCTAGAGAATGGTTTGACCGAATGACTTCAAATTTATAGGATAGACTCAGAAATTACAGAAGCACGAAATGGATACGATCATTCCAAAATTCTCAATATTTTTTTTTTTATAACAAAAACATAACACCGCAAAAAAACATGAAATTCGAAACTTTTTCTTCAGAGGTCTACCAAAAATCCAATTTTTGGTATTTTCAATTGAATATAGTCCACTCCGTGCATTTAAGCTTAGAGATTAAAACGCCGTTAATTTTTTTTATTGCAGACTAGACAATCACAGCTGGAATTGTGAAGGAAGTTTGCGTCCAATTTTTCGAGGCGGGTGTGTTCAGAGCGCTATAACTCACGTTCCATTGGATATTTTTTTGCTAAAAGTTTATAAATACATACTCTTAAAATACATATAAATAAATGTTAAGAAGACTTAAAGTTCAATTTTTTTACTGGTCGTCAAAAAAAATTTCCTAAAAATGCTTAAAAAACAGGCCGTCACTTCAATGAACCCCCTTAAAAATTTTTTTGAAGATCTGGAAACCCAGGAAGTTTTAGAGTTCGAAATATTTTCAAAATAAATGAGAAAGAAAATAAGATGGATTTTCTTAGAATATTTTATTTATATAAAATAAATGCATTATTTTAAAATTAAAAGGTAAAACTAAAAATACCTGTAGAGCAGTGCTCCGCAACCTTTTTATCGCTGCGGACCGGTCAACGTTTGATAATTTTACCGCGGCCCGCTGAGGGTGGGACACGTTGATTGTTTATATTTTAGATTGTTTTGATTTAACAATTTTAATTTAGTTACATTTATAAGGTATCAGACTACGTTCGGAACCGTGATTTTGCAAAAGCGTGTAAATGGATAATATTTATGATATTTAGCGTCACTTAGATTAGACAATGTATATAAAATTGGGTTGAGAATAGTATTACAATAAAAAGTTATTTAAGTACAAAATTTTGACAAAAAAAGAACATAGAATGACCCCTTTTCAAAATAATCTCCTTTTGTGAAAAATACTTCTATTATAATAATATTTTGCCTGTATTCAGCTCAGAACAGAGGCGCAAGTATTCAGTACAGAGGCGCAACTAGAATTTTTGAAATGCATAACTCGGAAGTCGGTTTATCCATGTTTTACGAAAACAGAAGGGAGAAATTTTAAGAAAATACGCCGATAATTATTTCAAATGGTTGTAACTCTGAAAATAATGTGAATTTTTCAAAAATCA
>BMAV01022391.1:83177-129768 GCA_019973955.1 Trichonephila inaurata madagascariensis
GGTATAACAGAAAATTTCAACTAAAAATTTTATAAGTTATAAAAAAACCCCAAAGAATTTTAAAATAGCTCATTAAGTAATGAGCAATAATTTTTTAAAAAAACATTTAACATGTAGCCTGGCATTTTTTTTTTTTTTTTTCGCTTAAAAATTTGAAAAAAATTGGGATTTGTGTTTTTAAAAAAAAAAATTGAAAAATTTTTTTAAAAAAAATTTTAATCTATTCCGCCCCCCCCCCAACAAAAAAACATTCCCAATAAGAAAAAAGCTGGCTTAATAAAATGAATTAAAGGCTACTTAACTTTAAATCAAGATAGGAAAAAAAATCCAAGTATAAAATATTGTATATATTACCAATAAGTAACTTAGATAATGTTAAATTGGAAAATAGAAAAAAATGTGATGGCAGTAAATTAAGGCTTAAGAATAAAAATAATCAAAATCTATCATCAACCTTATATTCATACTTGCGTACAACTAAAAAACCTTTTTTTTTTTATCTTTAATATAAGAGTTCAAGTCGAAAAAATTTAATGTGTTTTGTATTTGTATGAATAAGAGAAAAAATGCAGACTAATTTAAGCTCCATGAAAATATCAATTTAATGAATGCTGAGAAATATGGAGCGTAAATTGACAAAAATACAAAAAATTACATTGATTTTATATTAATACAATCTGCAATCAATGAATAGAGATGGTTAAAAATTAACTTGTTTAAAAAAGGATTTTTGTTCATCTCTTTCAAGGCAAAAACAATACATAATAAATTACATCTGGTTGGAACTTGAGAAAGATAATCAAAATATTCAGAAAAAAATCTTAATAGAGGAGGCAAACCTGTACACTCTTTTAAGAAATAAAAACAGTATAAATAAATAAATATATTTCATTTGCCTTGTCACTCAGCTCACTTAAATAAAGGTACAATCTGAATCTTCAGAACACAGAGAATGACACAAACTGTCTACTGTGCTTTTTAAAGGTTCCCATTCATCCCCTGACAAAGAATCGAAATCAGCATCATCTACTATAACATATTCTGAGGAAGGACATTTTTGCTCTCTAAATGCTTCAGATACAGAAGAAATGTTGAATAGTACTGGAATATTTTCTTTAGGCACAGGAGGTAAAGGATTCTCATGCACAGAGTCAGAGATATTCACAGAATTATGATTGATACACTCTTGATTATCAATTGCTTGTAAGCATTTGTTGCCACTGGCTTCAAAATTACACTTAGATCTATTATCAAACTCATAACAAGGCCAACACAAAGAATTATGTTCAGCATTTTGGGCATGGTAAGGCAGCTGAAATGGTTTCAAAGTTTTATCAAGACACAGGTTTGGGTAATTATGCAAAGTTTCCACACAGACTGGACAATTTAGATCAAAATTCATACAACAGTTGGGACAACCTAATATGGATGGTGATGATTCAATGTTTCTTTCAAATAATGAAGATTTGTTTAAAAATATATATTTATTTAAAACACATGAATCAGAACATTGGTGACGAAAAGGAAATAATGAATGAAAGGAATTAATTTCCTTGTTTTCATTTTCTTTCAAGCATAAATTTAAAGGTTCATCAAAAGCAAATGAATTCATGAACTCATTTTTCTCTTCATTTTGAGAAGTCAAGGAATAACTATTTGAACAGCAAAAGCAATTATTTTGACAAGATTCGTTCGAAAAATTAGAAAGAAATGCACTTTTATAGTTCCTTTTAAGTTTATGACTTAGAAACTCTTGTGAAGAATTTTCAACAAGATATAGTAAGCTAACCATATATGATGAATTATACTTGCATTGGTTATCTTTTACATTGTTGATGTCTACAAATGCTGTTCCACCACATTTTGGCATAATCTTGTGAATGAATTCAGATTTTATTTCTGTAATTTGTGTTTTTAGAAGAAGAATATTCCACCTTTTACTTCTACAGTCAATTTCCTTTAATTCCAGCAAGGAAGAATGATTAGTCATGTTTCGTTTCTTAACAGGAGAAGAGTCTGCAGAAATAGAACAACCTTGAAATTCAGATAATTCATTCATTAAAACCTCATTTCTCATAAAACAGTGCTTTAAATTTAGACATGTTTGAAACTCCACATTAAAAATGTGCAATACTTGAAGGTTTTGTGTATTCAAACGGAAATATTTACTTTCAAAAACAAAACAATCTGCAGTATTAAATTGAGCATATTTTTTATTAATATTGAGTTTAATACTTTGGGGACATTTTTCCTTATCTGGTGTATTCAATTTCCCAGTTTCTTGCTTATTTAATAATGCATTCTTTGCAGAATGAACAACATCTCCAAATTCCGAGTTTTCTTCCAATCCTGGATCATGCATAATGGACATATTATTCATTGTATCAAAAGGTTTTGCTGGATTAATACTATCAAGATTATCAGGTTTAACAATATCAAAATTTTTTGCAAAATTTGGACTTTTATAAGGAATTATTTGCAAACAAATGCCACTATCCTGAGATGAATCACTGTGAAACTGAGAACTAAAATATCCCTCAAAAACATCTTTCTCTGAAAATAATGTTTGCTTCAATAGTCTTCTCATGTAATCTTCATTATCATTAACAGAACGAGTAAAACTGTAATTTTCCTCATTTAAATAATGGGCTTTCTTATTTTGCTTTCTTTTAATATGACAGTTTTCAAAAATAAGTGATGTATCAGTAGATGATTGATATTCATCCAATGAAAAATCCAAACCTGCTTTTCTTTTTAATCCAGGACTACCATCTGATTTATCATTTTCACAGTTAATAAATTTTAAAGATTCTTCCACCGGAACACTTTTAAAATCAGAAACAAGGTTCTTACAAGATTCTTCAAACTCCAAACTGCTTTTAGTATATAACTTACTAAGAGTAAGTGAATTTTTATCATGGCCTGTTAAATATACCTTATCCTTCATAAGTGTTTCCCCATTTTGACTATCTAGGGTATCAGTACCCTTTGTATTTTCATCAACATCCATAGCATTTACGATCATTGAATTCATCATTGTAAATTCAATAGTCTTTGCTGCAACTTCTCTCAAAGTGTTAACTGCAGTAGTAGAAAAGTTATTTCTGGCAACTATTGAGGTCGAATGACAGTATTCTGAGAGAGTAGTCTCTTGAGGCATTACTGAACTATTTGAATCTTCAACTAACTCAACGCTTCCTAAATCTAAATTTCTCTTCTTACTTGCAGCTAATTCTTTAATAACCTCACCACAATGTTGTGAAGATTGCTCACATTTCTCAACTGAATCCTGTAGGAAGGGTAAAGCAACAGAGTCAGGCGAACTACAAGATGGACTAATTACTTCTGGATCCAAAAAGGAATAGGGTTCTGTAGCCAAGTTATCATTAGTGGCATCATGAGTTATATTAAATTGAGACTGGTATATGCAATCATCATACTTCAGATTCTGAGAACGTTCAGGATAATCTCCAATACTATAACTGAAAAGAAACCAATGTTTTAATACACAAAAAATTTATACAAGTTATAAAATAAAATATGAAATGCATTGAGGACTGCATTATATTATTAATTTAAATTGCTTTAAAAAGCAGCAAAGATCAAACAGAATATTAAAAAACTGGAACTGAAAGGAAAATAAGAAATTAAAATAAAACTTATGAATAAAGCTGAAATATTTCTTGATCAATCCAAAAGGAAGGGGAATACTTTTCAATAAGCCAATTATGAAACAAATTTTTAAAATTTTGTTTTAACAAAATAAATTTTTGCCTTACTTATTGTTTTAAATCATAGTTGAAACTTATGCCAGCTAGTCAGTTAAAGATTTTTATTGATAACTTTAAAAAATAATAATAATTTTTAAAGTAAATTATGCAGCTTCTTTTTCCAAAAGTACTGAATCAAATTACAATTATCTGATTTTATCCCTTCTCTTTAATTATTCAAGAAACTTCCATTTGAAATATTTTTGAATTAGTCAACAGGTTTAAATATACAAAATAGTTTCCATAATATTCTTTAATGTAAAAACTCTTAAAATGGTAAAGGTTAAAAAAATATTAAAAACAATTAGTAGTCAACAGTGAATAGAAAAACTGTGATAGTCTATATCAGTGTTTCCCAAACTTTTGACACATGTGTACTCCAATAATTTTTGTAACGCTGAGTACCCCTCATTAAAATATATATATATATATACTGGATGTATTTCAATAACAATCAAAATATATTTATTTTTTCTTTTTTTGTGTGACATGCACTAAATAATAAGAAAAGAGAATTAAAATAATTCATAATGAAATATAAATAAAAGTTATATTATAAATAGCATTTATTTAGATTAATGAGAAGGATGAAATTGTTTGTGCTGAGATGACAGATCATAATTTGGTTCCCTGGTTATTAACTTTGATCTGAGATGCAGTTCCACATCCAATAGTCTGTTCCTTTTTTTTCGACATAATGTCTACAAATGCTGAAAAAGCAACTACTCATAAATATGAACTGGAAAAGGTAAGATGTATTTCAGAACTTTTTCTGTTAAAACCAAATACAAATATTGCATTTATAACCAGAACGATGTTAAAGTACACACCATATATTTATTTTCAAGAATACGTCTGAAGCCAGATCCAGCAAGTGCTTTTCGTCCATCAAATTAAGGAATAGTCGATTCAAAAGTGGCTGCATGCCAGCAGAAAGTGGCTAGCACTTTGGGAGGCCACTAACCACTCAAAATGCAGTTGTTGTTGAAAAGGTGGAAAATCTGATAATAAAAGATTATTGTTTGACCATATGAGAAACTGCTGAACAAGTTGAGATCAGTACAGATTCTGTACTTGCAATTTTGTGTGATTATGTGCCAAACAGCTGCAAAATTTGTTTCCAAAATTCTGTTGGTGGAAAAGAAAGAATTCCATCTTGCAGTTGCACAGCATCTACTGAATACTATCAATGCGGAACCTGGTTTCTTGCAACTTTTGACTGTTCCCGAAAATGAAAATGCCATCAAAAGGATCCTGTTTTCAGAGTAGAAATGAGATAATGCAGACTGTGACAGCGAAGTTGAGCATCATTTCACAAGAAACCTTTTAGAAGTGCTTTCAGGAGTGGAAGGAATGCTGGGCTATGTGTGTGAAAGTGCAAGGGACCTACTTTGAATTTGAGTAGGAACTCAATCCCACAAAGTAACTAAGATATTTTTTCTAGCCAAAGATTGGATACTTTTTTAACAGACCTTGTATCTGAACTCAACTTTTGTGTCTCATGTGCAATTTTTGTAACTTATTAAAATGAAAATAGTGTTGAAAAATATAAATCTAACATGCAACCAGTTTGACTTGCAACCTGTTATTCAAAATACAATTGCATTGTAATCACAGATTGTTGGAACCCTATAACAAAATTTTATTTTTAAGGGCAAAAGCCTAAGAAATAGTTAGAAAGGCAGAAGCCTTAAATGTAGATTAGAAAGTTAGTTCTAGTAACCATATTAATGGAAATTGAACAAAAAATACCTTTGTATAAAAGAAATTTTCAAGGTGATGAAAAGGAATTGAAAACCTCATTGTCATGGAGGAAAATTGTGAGATGCATAAATTACAAAGCTAAAATAAAACGTAGAAAAACTCAGATAAATCAAGGACATACACTGAAAGAATGATATAAAGTTCTTTATAAAAATTACACAAATATGACATATTAAAAAACAATACATTAACCTTTCTACCCTGATGAAAAATGTCATGTTTTACCTGAGCAACACAGGGCATAAAAATTTACTTTCAGCATTCAGAAATATTATTTACTAATTTATTTTATTTATTATTGTATAACAAGCATATTTTAGGCAGCTACTTCATCTATTGCATTTACTCCAATCTTAGTTTGATTATAGAACAAAATTATCTGGGTTTTTTTTTACCCCTTTCTATTTTTCGTACGGAACTATTCTGTACTGATGCAAAGTGGGAACAGAAAAGTCATGCTTTTATTTTTTTTAGGCATAAAACACAAGGGTCTAATCCTTTTGAAATCCAAACAATAATAATGATTTGCACTCACAGGAGGATCAAAATTTCCAAGAAATATATGGGATTTTTTTTTATATAAGAATTTTCTAACACTAGTTTTTTCAGTCTTACCTTCAATAAGTCAACAATAAAGATATAATCTATAACAAAATTATCAACTGAAATATTTCAAATAGTGCCTTAAATTGCTTTTATTGGACATACAAAACAACATTTCTACCTAGATTTATGTCATGCTCACCACCAGAAAGCTTTCTTGCGTACATTTCAGTAAAATAAATGTAAAATCTTTTGATATCCACATCAACTACAATTTAATTCTGTGTTTCATTGTAGGCTATGATGGTAAATATTGTCTAAATGGACACTTATTACAGAAAAGGTACAAGATATTTGTCTATTGTTAAATTTTCATATGGAATGAACATGTTTGAAAACTGGGTAGAATGAACTTCTCAAACAGCTAATAGTTTATAGTTTCAGTTCCAAAAAATACATCTGATTGTCAGGAGTATCTGCATTAGATAAGTGATCAGATTCATTTATTTCAATTCATCATCATTTATTTCATCAGTGTTTTTTTAATTTCTTTAGCAAGACCATGTTTACAATTTACAATAAAAATGCGATATAAAAATGGCGAAATATTTCTACATACACCATGGACCCTAAATCAGATTTTAGTTTTGAATTTGTAAGTAATCAGTATTTTCCTGCATCCCATATAATCAAGTTTACATTACTAAGCAGCACTGATTGGTCACATATTAAATATGATACTCATCACATGTAGCAGATTAATTGTAGAAGAGCAGCAGCTAACACCACTAAATAATAACATCATTGATTCTATATTCCAGTATGCCAACACTATCAATTGACCAATCACTAAAATTAAGTTAATTAAGAAATACTAAATTGGTTTTACATGCATTTCAAAGCATGTTAATCATATGGGTCAATTTGAACCAGACAGATAAACATATTAAAAGAATGCACATTTTTGAAAAAGACAAAGTTTGAATAATCAGAATTAAAATCTGTGGAAGATTGACCAATACAGAATAGAAAGGTTAATAAGATTTTCTTTTTTCATTAATTTACAATACATAAATTAAAATGAAAAACATTTACACACTTTTCTTATGGAAAAAGGTGAATAACATAAAAATAAAATAAATTACATATAATATTTTTGCTTATAACTAGAATAATTTCACTATTGCAACTGAAATAGCAATGCAAGCTCTATACAAATATTAAGCTATTCATTGAAATGTACTTTCAAAACAAGATGAATAATAAATAATAAAGCAATAAATACCTCATGTCTAAATTTCCATGATCTAAGCATAAATCTGAGAACAATATTTCTTCTCTCTTAGGAAAACTTGCTAAAACATTTTGAACAGGTAAGAAATTAATAGGATCAGACATGAAGTTCTTGTGCTTCTCTGTTTTTAAATGCTAGAGAAAGAAATCAAAGATTAAAATCTCAAACTGGTACACATTTCTCTCGATTTTTAAATAATATGAAATTGCAATGAAATAAGGTACATTTTTTTCCCATGCTAGTTATCACAAAGAATATGAAAAGATTGAATAAAAAAGTAAAACATGAAAAAAAAAAATGATTTAAAAAAAATATTTATTGATAGTTATTTTATCAAGATTACATATAAACAAAAAACACAAAAAAAAATACACAATTTAAAAAAATAGTATAAAAACTGTAAATATCTTTAAAAGCTACTTAAAAAAATATTAGCTAGAGGATATAAGAAATGCCACATAAATTCTATCAAATATAACTCTAAAAAAAAGTCACATAGGTCTACACTGCCATTTATTATTAACATAACACATCATTCATTGAATAAAGCTAACTACAATAAGCATTACATGTAAATAAAATTATTTATCTAATAAGTTAATATAAATTAATAAATATATTTAAAGGAACAAATATGCATGTAAGGGTAAAATGCTACAAAGCAATATGTTAATCCAGGGGTACTCAACCATTTTTTCTGCTGGGCTACATACATATGTCTGCTATTTCACGCGGGTTGCATACATATTGTTACGTAGATCTGAGGATTCGGAGATTTTATGCAAAACAATCACAAAGAAAATAAACAGTTCTTTAACAGCGATACGAATTTATTATCAAAAATCCAATCCTTTAAATACAGGATTCAGCGGCAATATTCACAGGGTAAATATCCTAAGGTCTTCACACCTTCAACAGCAATCAAACACAATAATCCGTGTTTAAAAATACACGTAAGTAAAGATTATTCACAAGCACTGCCGAGCTAACCGCTAGTCAAAACAAACCTCACTGCTCCCTGGTTTAATCCAGACTCCTCACCGTCCTGGCGAGCAGCTTTTTATAGGCACGACAGAAACTTCCAGAAATATAACAACTCGTGTCATTGAACGTGACACTAGTGGAGAGATCTACTACTTTCTAGAAGATTCCAGAGGGTTCCGAACCCGCCAACATGGTCGCCAATGACACCAAAAATGATGCCATCTTGGCTCTACCGCCAATATTTCGCAACAGTTCTCATTGAATCGCCATTATAACGTAAGGGGCGGCATTGCTTGTGAGTAGCACATTTTTAACATGAAATAAATATAGCATAGAGTAATATAAATGCATTAAACAGTCAAATACAAATTATTTACACAAAATTCATAACAATACCTTCGCCCTTCCCCCCCCCCCCCCCCCCCCCCCCCCCCGCGGGGGGGGGAAGAAATGCTTTAAGACCAAGATAACATAGGAAATTTAAAATGTGGAAATTGATCAAAATATTATAATTCTTATTTTACTTTTTTTTATTATTTTTTACATTTTTTTTATTTTGCCACTAACACTAAATTAGAAGCATTTAAGAATCACAATTTCTGCATCAGTTAACGGTTTCATATGATTACCAATAATATAACAAACCTCATAGGATATCTTTGTTACTGCTGTGATATTACCACTGACAAACACTTTGTTGCTGTTGCAAATATTATTCAAGAAAGCCTATTTGCCACCTCTTGAAAGAGATCTTCGAGGAAAAGTGTCATTGAATGTTTCCTGTTTATTGGTGTTTTTTGAATGCAGCCCTTTTGTGACAAATCAAACAATTATCGATCCATGTTTGTTTTTCACTACAAAATATTCAACTTCCCAATCGTCTTGAAACAATATATTTTTGAATATTTTTTGCTTGCACGATATGAAAGATAGTTAAAAATTGGTCCCACCCATAAAATTGTCACTACTCTACTGTTGTCTGCTATCACTAACCATAACCGTTCCAAATAGAAAAAAATACCAATTTGCCCCCTTACAACATCCACAGCAAAATTTGTATATTTGATTTCTTGACAAAGAATTTCCAACCAAATTTTTAATACAATGTTCTTAAATAAGTAAATTTCTGCGAGCAATGAGCCAAGACCGGGCCACTTAAAAAGGCTCTGTGAGCCACAGGTTGAGTATCTCTGTGTTAATCCATATAAAGTAATTATCTACACCCGGGGTGGGCATTAAGTCGATCGCAATCGACCGGTGGAGCACGAAATGATATTCTACTCTAAAAAAGTTCATGCTTTTCTCTTTTAGAATCAGTCATTTAAAAAATAAAACGTCAAAAACTTTTTTTTAACGATTTTTCAAAAATTACTCAAAATTTTATTTAAATACTTAATAACTTCTTTATTTATAAAAATAATCTCGTGAAACTTTTTTCTGTGTGTAGAACGATATTACCCATAATCTGTACAAAGATTGAAAAAATTGCAGTTTTAAAAAAAAAATTGTGTTTTTCGTTTTTTCCCCCCTTTTTGCGAGACATATTTAAACATTATTTTTGTTACATTTTTTGTTTAAAAATTACCGTTGTTTGCAATCGATATATGAATTTCGAAGGTATTAACTTAAAAATGAAGACCGAAAAAAAAAATTAAGACTTTAACAAATAGCGCAAGGCAAAATTGAATCTCTTCCTTTTATTTTAAAGGTCTTTTATTTCTTTTTAACTGAAGATTTCCTGGAGCAGTCGGTTAGAGCGTTGGATTAGAAAATTTTGTACCCGGGTTCGAAACAACATCATCGCTTAGTTTTTATGATTTTTTTTAAAAATACTCAAAATTTTATTCACGCATTTAATAACTTCGCCAGCAATTTTGTAATTGAAAAGATAATTTATTTCGTCACGATACAGTATGTTTTTTTTTTACAAACAACGATACTTTACATATTTTATGTTTTTTTCTAAAATGAATCAATATTGATATGTTTTTATGAAAATAAATTTTAAAAAACTCATACTTTGATCTTTTAGAGTTAGTGATTTAAAAAATAAAATGAAACTTTTTATTACAAAGTTTTAAAAATATTCAAATTTTAAATCTTTCATAATTCTACTATGGTTAGCTGATTATCGTAACTCAGTTACTGGTGAGGGAGTAATGTGAGGACACAATAATTCATTGTTTTCTTTGTAAAATAATTCATTATTTTTTGTGTGCAATAATTCATTACTTTTTGTGCCACTAGATGGCTGCACCTGTCAAGCTGTTTAAGAATCGGTGAAATAAACTGGCATTTTCTTAGAACATCCAAATTAATTCTTATGTATGAATTAATATGTTTTGAAACTTAATACATTGATTATTTATTTGCGTGCTACTAAACAAGCACCAAATTTACTTATCAAATTCAAAGTTTTTATAACTTTTTCATTTATAAAAATAATTGAATGAAACTTTTTTTCTGTGTATCAAACATTTCAAGAAATGCTCACAATTTTAATTCAAAATTTAATACAGTTGTGAAATTTTGTAATTATAAAATTTTCTACTTTTTTTCAACAAACTACAGTTGGACCTCTATATAACGAAGTCACTAAATCCCAGAAAAAACTTCGTTATATAGAGGTTCATCTTTTAATATACTTTATAAACCACATAAAACAAAAAGTAATTATCCACACCTTTTTTTAAAATTAATATTTGTTTATTTTATATATCTTACCCATCAACAAAGAAAGAAAAAAAAACTGCAAGGAAAACAAGAAAAAAGATTGTCGAAGAATTCACTGTATTTCCAATATTAAGAAAATAATTTTATACTAAAATTAATGAATTTTAAGGACATTTTAAAATTTAAGGCATAAAATATTAAACATACATTTTATAATTAGAACACGGGGACATAGGACAACTCCACTGAGGATAAAAGAAAATATCGAAGATGTTTCTAGTGAACTGGGAAATGTGGGTTAAATGTTGCACTTCTTGGATGAAACGTCCAAAACTCTATTGCTCTCCGCGAGTTAGGATCTAATAAAACCAGTTCAACATTTATGACCACCATAAAATGTGTTAGAGTTAATAACTTGAAATTTTTTCAGAAATACTTTAAAAAAAGGGAGAACAAAAATTGAATAAAAAAAAAAGTTCATTATATGGAAAATGCACTTCGGTATAAAGAGGTTATTTTACGAAGAAAATCTTATGTTCAAGGTTCCAGGAAAAAGTTCACCATATAGAAAAATTCGCAATATAGAGGTTTGTTATATAGAGGTTCAACTGTATTTTTAAAAAGGTACATTTTTGTTTCCAGGGCCTGAAAAGTTGCAAAGTGAGTGAATGAATATTAAAGTCCCACTGTTCACTTACTCGAGAGCTCCGATAGCAAGAGGAGAAGGGGAATTTCCATGACAATATGTTATGCATTTAAAAATGTTCGCGCAACGCCGGGGGGAAATAAATCTGTCTGACAAAGAAAAGAAGTGAAAAAATTTCAAAACAGGGAATTTTAAGTTTTACACTTGGTAAAAGCCCGAGCAACACCGGGCTAAGTGGAGGGGGTGGAAGTCATTTTGAAAAAGAGTATTAGAAGTGCTGATTTTGTGAAGGAAGGGGAAAATTTATAAATGTAGAGAAAGCCAGCGCAACACCGGGCCATGCAGCTAGTAAACTATTTAATATTTATTTTCTTGAAATAAAATTTATCAAGATAAGATCTTGCGCAACAGCCAATGAGGGCCAAGGCCTACTGTGGCTATCTCAGTTTACGTGACCTTAGGTGTTGGGGTGCATGTGCAGATGTTTCAGTCAAGTGATCAGTCTGACACGAAACCCCCAGTGTTCAGTTCCCAAGAAAGCTTGATACTTATTTATGGACCCACCGAAAGGATGAAAGGCTGAGACGATCTTGCCCAGCCCGGGATTATCAAGATATGAATTCACACATGTATGTGTAATCAGATTTGTATAAAAATTATAGAAATTGCAACATGTTATAGACAAAAAGAAATTATTTCTTGAATATTAATTTTATCTAAACATCACAAAATGACATACTTATAAAAACATAACTGAAAGTCATACTACCTGCATACCTGCCAACTTTTGAAAATGACAAAGCATAAAAAAATGTAGGAACAACATTTCAAGCAAATTCTCAAAATAATGAATAAACATTTTTAATTTTATAAAACAAAGAAACAAATGCAAATATTTTTAAAATAATGCAAAGAAAATTTCCCAATGAGGATATTTTAATGAGAAAAGCACTCACACAGGAGATTTTTCCATCAACTAGATATATATATATTCATACACATTAACCCCTTCGTGACAGGCGGTGCAAATGTGCATTCTTCACGGACGCATCTCAGGGACGGTGGTTCAGATGTGCATTTTCAGCTGGAACGTTTTTTTAATGACCCCTAGATGGCACCCTATGTCCATTATATTGAAATCTAACGTAGCTAGAGTAACCTGACCTTCAGTTAGTTTATATTCTGCTTGGATTTGATATTTTACACATCAACTGAGTAGGGGTAATTGAAAGGTCAACAAACAGAGCTCGGCTCATAAACTTTCCTCTTGAGATGAAACATTCGCGCTTCTTATAACTCATCGAATACTTTTTTCTTAATTTTTTTACAACAGTGTGCGGTGTTTTAGCGTCAGTTCTGCTTAAGATTTTGTTGTTTTTGGATATATTTCGAGTACTTTTCTTATTTCAAAAACCTTGACTCCAAGTTATTATTTGAGTGTTTCGAAGGCATTTTCCTAACCTTAATATGAACAAAAAGGGTGAAAAAAGCCAAAGTGTATAGTCACAAACTGTGTGTAAATAATAATAATAATAAAAACATAACAAACATTTTATGCTTGCAAATCATACAATGTAGGACTTTGCGTTTCTCCATGCTTCGAGATTTTCCACACTCAATCTTCATTTTAATTTTGCTATTTCTTTTTGTAAATAATCTTTGTCGTAATTTTTTTTATTAATTTGAAAGTGTATTAATGTGTTTTGTCAATGAAAATTTTGGAAAAAAATGAATAGTGCTTACGAAATTTATTTTCCAAGGTAAGTCATATTTATTTTATATCATTTCATGTAAGTTAAAGTAAAAATGTTATTACATTCTACTTTTAAGGTAACTGACAACTTGTGTTATAATCTAAAGGGGTACCAAAAATTACGATGTTAGGACTGAAATTTTATTATTTATGCGTTTTTTTCTTGTTAGGCTTATCGACAAAAACGCCCCGTCCTGAAAGGGTTAAGATAAATGTAATACATATATATATAGTAACATACCAGAAAATAATGATTTAAAATATACAGAGAAATTATTACTCAATTTTTAGATTAGATATATAAAAAAAAATTGCACATACAGAAGTTAACGATCAAAGAAGTTGACTACAAGACTATGTCCAAGCGATAACCATCAAATACATGAATGCTTACAAAATTTTTAAAACTTCTTTATTATGCATTGAAAGCTTTATAGAGAGAATATATTTAAAAATATGTCATCTTCTTTTAAAGACAAAGCAGTATCTTTTTACCTATCATGAAAGTTGTTTTGCAGGATAAAAGTGGGATAACAACCTAGAGCAAAAATACCTTGTTTCATGCATTTAATTATGTACTCTGATTAGAAGCTAATTCACTATTCACAGTAAATGATTTAGCCTTTGCACATCTATACTACTTGGTAATGTCAAACTTTGGAAATATTTTCAAAAAAAAAAAAAAAAACTGCCATTATCAGTTGCTATTATATGGAGCATTATGTTGTTCAAGGAAATATATAAACAGTACTTTCCCTGGTTACATTTGAATGGATGTTTTTGAAAAAATGATTGAGCAAATAATTGTTTTTGAAATTGTTTTGAGAATCTGCTACTTTACTTCTCATTTATGATGAACTTCCAAGTTTTCACATGATGGGCATCATGAGAAAACATACAACTCAGAAAAACATGTCATGAATCATTTTTCTCCCCTTTGGTTTAAAATGATAAAATCGAAATCAGTTTTATAACATTCTTCATATGTTTGAAAGTATATTTTGCCTTTGCTAGACAATGTTATAAACAAAACAATGGACAAAAATAATCATTCAGCAGAGTAAGTGAATATTAACATTGCACTGTTCAGCTGCACAAGGGCTTTTGGTGATGGACCACGTAATTTTGAACCATGGTCAAGTGATGAGGACAACACCTGAGCTGGCACCCCCTCTCCTAACTACCACCTCACACCAACAGGAAAACGTTTGAGCTCTAGACAGATTTAAAGCACATTGCTCCCCTACACAGCAGGTCTTTAGTGGTACTGGGCTCAAACTCATGACATGCCTGCCATGATTCAATACCTTGACTACTGGACTACTACTAAGTTTTAGAAAGTTACTATAGAGACAGAAAAAAATAAAAATGCTTTGCTTAATGTTCCAAATTTGGAATACTTTTTCAGATAAAAAAAATACTCCAATACTAATATAAAATTTTAGTTTCACTATCCTATGAAGAGCAACCTATCTTTTCACATTACACATTTTTATTTGAATTTATCTATTTTTTTATTTAATTAGGCTTCACCTTTTTTTTTTCTTTTTTCTCATACCAGAATGTTAAATGAGCTACTCATTTTACATGTTAAAATAAAAAATTAATAATTTATGGAATATTTTGAAATTTTAAAAATGCTATATTATAAAAAGATATATTAATTACAAAACTGAAAATTTTCATGAAAATTGAGGCATTTTCTATCTGAAAATGTGTTCTGTGTTTAGTTCAGGGGTTCTTGTACATTTGGTAAAGACAATCTAAATGAAACTACATGTACAAATAAGTTAGGAATCAATAGCTAATGAAATATGATATGCAGGAAAGTTAAACATCATAAATTTTTCAAAAACTTAATGACTATATTTTTTTGTCTACATATATTTTGGTTGTTGCTAATATAAAATAATAAGTAAGAGCTGTAGAGGAGAAAATAATCAGTAGATGATTGAAATTTTGTGATGTGAAAAAAATGAATCATCTAGGAGTAAAGGTGTAATGAAAGCCAGAAAAGTACGAATTTTATGCAGAAGCGTAAAAGTTGGCAGGTATGCTACATAAGTATTAAAAGAAATCTATAAAATTAAGGATTAAGATAGATTGAAATATATTTTTTAAAAAATCACATCTATTATTAAAAAGTATATAACAATAAAATTTACTACATCACTGAAAAAGATATTTACTTCATCAAGGCTTTTATAGTTTTTATGACAAATTTCACAGTAGGAAGTTTTAACTCTTCTATGATCAGTTTTCATTCTATAAAAATGGAAAGAAAATATTTTTAAACTTAAATTATATTAACTATGCTTTTCACATACATATACAGTTGCTTCATATTTATAAAATTCTTAGATAATAATTGAAAATAAAAAAGTTAAAATAGGGGAGGGGGGAGAACAAGTTTAAAAAATAATTTGCAGAATAACATTTTTAATACTTAAAAATTTAAAATTTGATGAAAAAATTAAGCATTTTTTAAACAAAAGTTAAATTTTAAAAAAACACAGCAACCCATAAAAGCAAAAGGTTTTACAAATATAACAGCTAAAAAGAGGTATGAGAAAGGGAGTGGATTCATTAAAGTTAAGATAACTTTTAAATCATTTAAAATAAATATATATATATAACAGAATAATAAGTGGGAAGAAGATTTAAAACACCACCAAAGAAATAAAAAATAAGAGCAGATAAAGAAAATAAGTGTTTTGTTATTGCACCATGCTTATTCTGCAATGTGTTATTAAGCCAAGATTTAATATATATATATGTAAATGAATATGCTGGTTAAAAATGCTTTATATCCCATAAGTTTTTACAATCAATAAATTATAGTATTAGTAAAATTTCCGCATAAACCTACAATTCTATTAAATATCAAGCACATAACATTTTTAAAAAAAATGATTTTTTTAAGCCTAATAATTTATGATTTCAATGAAAATGTCCACAACAGAACTGTGATAAATTTATCAAGGCAGAATTAAGAAAAAATGAGACATGATAATCAGATTAAAAATTGTAACAAACAGAAAAATGTAGCATAGGAAACATTTTCTTTGAAAATTCTTCAAAATATCTTATCAACTTAGTGTTTAAAGTGTTTTCAACAATTTTTACTGTTTGGTAAGAGGAAAAAAAAAGAAGAAATGTATTAAAAAGATAAGTTTAATTCTGCAAGTGTTTAATTACTCATATACTGTGCAAAATCTTTTTAACAAATAGGTACTTGAAAAATGTCTATAAACACATGCATAAATATCTTTTAAACAACCAACATTGTACACCGCAAACACAATCAAATGTTTTAATGTTATTTACTTTCTGTATTATAAATACTAGCAAAAAAAAAAACTTTGTTATTAAGATGAACACATACATTTCATTACAAAGTTTAACAGTACTTTAAAAGCATATACAAAATCTTTTACAAATGAAATCTTATTTTTAGTTTCAATTAAAAAATATTGAAGAAAGTCTTTTTAAACAACTACATTAATCTATAATAATTATTGAGATGATTGTAGGAGCTAAAATAATAAATGATTTCAAGATGTTGAACCAATACACTTATAAATATTTACTTACTTAAATATATAAGCATTACTTTCTTTTGCTTTTTCTTTCGTATGAACAACTGTTGAAACAGTAGAAATTGTAGAGTTAGAAGCCAGGAAACCTGTTTCTGTCAATTTGGTGAATGATTTTGTACGACTGGTTTTCATGACGTTAGTAGTAGTTGGTACATTCACACTAATTTCTCCAAACACAGGCCTGGTTATTTCTATAAGACTTCCAGTCTTTTTAAATTGTTTATGCACCTGACTAATATTGAAGGAAAGCGATGGATCAATTACATCAGTCCATGAAGAAAATTCGCGAAAAATTGGTTTGTAGTTCCTGTAAAAAAATAAAAATAGAAATTCTCAAGTAACTTTAAATGTTAAGTTAAACAGAAAAATAGTCTTTTGAAAGTAAAAATAAATAAAAAATAATTTTATCAAAAAATAAAAATTTCCAAAAATTTAAACTCAGGAATTGATTGGTTATTGGCTGTCATGATTAAGGGTGGAAAATATGCATAATACCTGTCTTATAACTAAGTTGGATTGAGCATTAATTAACATAACAATAGAGCTTTTAGTCTATTGCTTTTGATAATGTGTGACAGAGTAAATAAATAAAAACAGACAATATTTAAAAAAATATTTAGTTTATAATTGGAAGATTTTAAAAATTATTCTCAGCATTTCAGAAATCCTTCTCTCCATCGATTTGTCAACTCAAGGTAAGTACTGCCTGCCTTGAAAATGTCGTTTTTCATCTACATAAGGCCTTTTTTTCCCCCAAAATCTTATAGTTTGAACATTTTTCTTTCTAAAACAGTTTTTCTTTTTCCTTTATGCGAAATAGAAATAAAGTTATAGTGATTTTAAAAAACATCACTATGCAAAAGGGCGGCAAGATAAAATTTTAAATGAATTTTTTTCAAAATTATGTTTTCGAAAGAAACTCTTTACCAGATACATGATATCTTAAGAACCAAACCAGATAACATTTTGAAATTTTGTGGGAATGTTCATTATACTATTTTTCATAAAGTGCACCATAAGTTTTGTTGTAGGTTAAATATTTTTACATTCAGGGTAGATTTCTAAAGAAAAAACTTTAAAAATATCAAAATTTTCATACTATTATGTATAATTGTCTGTAATTTTTTTGTATTTTAATATTTCTCTTAGATTTTGGTTCATTTTGAAGGGCACTGTAATAAGTATGTTGTGTATAAAGAAAATTATGATAATTGTATTACAAATTTTTATACAGTGTTATGCGTTTTAGTAAAAATTAGGTAAAATTTCCTTGAAAACTACCAATTTTTCTAAAAGTACAATATTTATTTAAAATTTTTTATGTATTTAGATATATTTTATTATTATTATTTTTCTTCCTAAAAACACTCAATTTGTTCCAAAAATTTGTTTTTATAAAAAAAATGGGTCCGGAGGTAGACAGTCACCTTAAATAGCAAATGTGATAACATAAATTTACATAAACTATATTCAAATACAGTTACAATGAAGGAAAAACAATGCAATATGAAATTATTTGAACACAAGAGATCAATTTGGTAATAATGTGCATTAAAACTACGTATAAAGAAATTACTAACAGCTTTTAATTAAATGAAAGATAAATTATGGTTCTAAAATAAATAGTTTAAATAGTCAATCAATAAGTTTAAACTTTTTATTAAAATACATTACTTTAAATATTGCAATAAGGTTTTTACATATAATGAATGTTGATTGTATTATTGTAATTACCTATTCATATCTTCTATTTTTATAAATGGAGGTAACAGTTTTCTTGCACCTGTTAGATGTTCCTGAACTTTCTTTTGACCTTTTCTTTTCTGTGGAGATTTAAGAACAGGAAAGGAATTATTAAACACAAATATTGGCAAAGAATAAAAAAAAAATCAAAGCATTTAAAAATATTTTTATCAGTACAATTTACTTTACAAGTAAAATACGGGGAGGAATTTATTTTTGGAGCAAACATAATAAATAAATTTTTAAGAAATCTAAAAGAAGACAAAACTATAACTCCAACCAAATTTTGCTCAATTTTGGAAACAAAACTTTGGTTTCAATAAATTTTCCAGAATTTATATAAAAAAAATAATGTTAACACTTTTATAGAAAATATTACATGTATAATAAAATGCTATATTATTTTTTTAATGTATAATAAAACTACTATTACAAGCATAAAGGTCAAACCGGCAGATCTTTAATTAATTCTGCAGAAATCATATTCTTCAATTTTTTCACTTTAGAAAGAATTTTTTCAACATGGTAAACTTTTACACCCCATCGTTTACAATTTTCCAGAAGATCTGTAGCTCTTGGATTTGGCTATATTTAAGAAAAGAAAGAATCATTTTTAATAATATGAAAGTTTTAAATAATAGTAACAAATGAAAAACTATGAACTTTAAAAATTCCTTTTAAGACTATATGAGAAATTCTTTTTACCTTCTGTTTGGCTATATTAACAAGAGCCATTCCTCTAGACTGTAAAACAAGAAAAAATCATTCTTATATTTCATTAGAAAAAACATTAACAGAATTTATCGACTTTGATAATTCACATTAAATAAAATTTGAACAGTTTTTATTACTAATGAATTGCTGTACTTTTAAAATTAAAGATTAAAGGCCTGTTCATTTAACATTAGACAAAAGGCTAAAAACTGCAAACAGTTATTTTCAATAACTGTTATTAGGCAGGTTTTTCAAATATCTCCTCCCTCCTCTTTAGTAGCATGGGTCAATATTTCAAAATAAAATTCTTGGCATTTTTTTAGCATAACCATTGAATATTATAATAATTGCAGCCAATTTATATCACTTAAATTTGTAGATAATAATTGGAAAATTACAGCAAAATGTGTAAAACAGCTATAACATACCATTCAAAAAGCAATTTTTTTCACAATATTATTTCTCAAGCATATGTAACAGAACTAAATGGTGCATGTGTATTTTTTATAAATAGAAGAACAATGGTTTGAGAAATTAATATTTTCTTACTGCAACATAATTTAAGAATTGAAACTATATTTAATTAACAATAAAAAAAGAACCCAAACCTTGAACATTTTAAAAAGAAAATAGTCAAAATCTATTATCTTATGAATTTAGTTCTGCACAGAAAGCAGTGATTTTTAATTTATTATTCATTTTTATTTGAGCTAATTGATTTGTTCTGCATACAAAATGTTCTAAATTTCATCACTCATATGCATCTTTCCCTTTAATAGTGTATTAAGTGAAAAACAGTATGTTTATTTAATATTTCCAAAATTTAAAGGCAGTTATGTACATTAAAATGGTAATTAATGATAATGCAATTTTTTCATCACAAATACTAGTATTTCAAACCTCTTCATTAGCAAAAAAAAAAGACCCTTAATAAAAAAAAAAATGCCATTTATATGAAACATATCTAACAACTGAAAATTCTCAATTTGCAATCTTAAAAGGAGTTATATATGCAGCTAAATATTAAATATATACATTATAAATTTATTTATACTTTACATATACAATACTTTTACAAAGAAAATATTTTATATTTTTCACTTAGAGATTTCCCAACAGGTTTTCCTTCATTAGTCTTTTTTAAAATATCCTGCCCTCATTTAAATATATCTTTTGTATCTTGGTTTTTATTTTTGTTTTCAGAACTAGAATGAATTTTGCTTAAATGTGAAATAAATTCAGCAAACCTTATGAAAATTCTGATCGGTGGAAGGTGAAACAGCATAAGTAGATGAATCCATGTACTCCAGGGAACTGAAATATATATTTTTTTTTTTAAAAGTTCATTTTAGGAGATAAATTCATATAAATAAATATCAGGTTCATGAAAATTTATAAACAAAATTGTTTCACAATTTTTAGTACAAAAAGCATTATTATAATTAAATTAACCCTTAAATTTATATTAAAATAAATATATCAACTCAAAAAATTGACAAAAATTATAAAATTTCATAATAACTAAAAATACAAAGGAACCTTGATTCACAATCACCTCTCATAATAAGTAAAAACAATTTAAAAAGTTATTTACTCAATGAATAATGTTTTGTATAAAAAGTAATGAAGAGAAGGAAGTGCTAAACATATCAGTCTGTTTAGCATTTGCTTCATGAGCATTTTAGCTCTCCTTGTGTGTGTGCATGCATGTGTCATCCCACATTTTTCTAAAATTGTGTTCAGACACATAATGTAAGGTGCTTCCAAAGAAAGACTTGATAGAAATCAACTATAAGAGAAGGAAAATAACTGTAAAAATGAAACACAAAATCATTGAAAAGCCATAGAACTGCAGCCCATCTAACAACCACATACACAATATCCCTTCCCATCCTCTAAGCCTGCAAAATAACCTCTCTTTGAAGGAATTTAAATTAATCAACATCCAAAAATTCTGTCTTCCCAAACCAATCCATTACTACAGCCTACAGATCAATAGATTAGTTTTAGTGAACCAAAGGAGAAAATTAGTGTATAATAGATTTTGACTGCTGTTAAGTAAAGAAAAACTCATTCTTAATCTCAATATTATATCATAATTCTTTTACAAAATGTATCAGAAAGAAAAATTTTAGAAATAAATTGAAACAATTGTGAAGAGTTTGAAAAGCAAGATGAGAAGATGCTTCCATAAGAAATAATTTTCAAATTCAAGGGGAAAATTGTAAGAAAAAGAAAAGGTATTGAAAGCAGAAAGATATAGTCTTGGATGATTCATTAAATAATAATCTGATGGCTAAATCTTAGTATTCTGATTTATTTACTGAGAATCCATTAGACATTATTACTATCCCTGCAGATATAATAAGCATGATCGAGAATGATGTATGCAAAAATAATAATAATAATGGAGAATTTTTAATAATTAATATTTACTGTCTACAAAAAGAATATAAGTTGAATTATTGGAATATAATATTATAAACGAACACAGCATTAATCCTGGTATAAACACTCCTGCTTCATAACAATGTACCTCAAAAGATTCCCTTACCATTTCCAATCAAAATTCAACTCCTGAAACATTGTGCAAGACTTAAGATAGTATATCTAATCAATAAAAGAGCAGCAAGAAGCCAACCATAAGAGAAGAAAAAGAATTGTAGACTCATCAAAAACCGTATAACCTCTTCCCATCCTCTAAGCCTACAAGATAACTTCTTTGAAGAAATTTAAACTTATCAATATCCAAATTCTCCCAGCAACATAGTATGTTGACTTTTTTTTTTAAGCCTCCATCAACATTTAAAAAACAAAAGAAAGCGGAAATTTATTCTAGAAAAGGAAGGTTGTTCTGAAAATAAACCCATCAATGAATCCAATTGAAAAAGTCATATCACAAAAAGTAACTCACCATCATATTACCTTAACAACATTAGATCTCCGTTTTAAAATTATTCAGAACAAATAAAATAGTATAAATGAAAAATGTATATAATTGCTCTTAATAATAATAAATTAAAATTCTATGTTTATATAAGAGAAAGAAGATAAACTGATTTCAGTAATGTATTAAAAGTGAAAGGTTCAATTTCATAAAAAATTATAAATGAAAAATAAAAATATTGTTCTTCGAAGTTAATCACATAAGTTTAGGCACTCTCTCTGTCTCCAATCTATGAAATATAATTCAACTTCAATTTAAATTAAACAGATTTTTAATTCAAGAAAATATTTTAAATCTGTAAACAAAATTAATTTTAAAAATTACAAAATATTTAATATATATCAATATATATGTAAATGTTGTGTTGGTTTGTGTACGCTCGCATAACTCGAAAAGTTCTGCATGGATTTATCTGAAATATTGACACAACATTGCATTTGACTCCGGTCAGGATCTTATGTACTTTTTATTTTGAAATTCACTCTAAATTTTTTTTAATTTAATTTTTAAGTGATTTTTTGGTATTATGACATCATACGATGTCACGATTCGCTCTGAATGCGAAAATTTAAACTTTACGCATGGATTTTTCCGAATTACTGTATAATTCTACTATGGTTACGTTTATTGGTTGTCATATTAATCTATTTTTTTGTTCTTTGATGCGTAATTGTGATTCTTTTTCAAATAAATCATTTTTTAAAAATTATTCTTTCAACAACTCAAATTTTGTTTTGTAGTTATGGCAACAATCGGATAACATTATCACGGGATGTTTACGACTTTGCTTATATTCTACATCGTGTTTTTTTCTGTAATTTTAAGCTAAATTTATTTCTTTTTATTAAGCAAAAATGAAATTTACGTAATTGATTTCTGTACGCTACTTATTTTTCTACCAAATAGTTTCCATTAACCATTTACTTGAAATCAAAAGACGTAGCCAAATGCCGCGATATAATATTCAATGTTTGGAAACAATATTTTTTCCCACTTGGAGACATTTTGATTTGACGAAATTAATAAGAACGTTTTTTCTCTGTTTTAGATGACTTTTTAAATTTCATTTGATTCTTACGTATTATTGCAACAATCGCCAACTTTCATGATAACTCGCAAAGTTGGCCATTCCATTTTCGCAGATGTTGTATGCGCGGTATTGTCAATCATATGCTTCGTTTTATACAATGTCGCCAATAAGTTGCGATAATATGCAAGTACCTGTCATTTGATGTTACTATTGAAATACAAATGGTTAAACTAAGATTTTCTGATTTTGAGTCATCACAAAATATTGCATCTTATTTTGTTTTTGAATGCTATAAAAGATTATAACTTTCTTAAATAGATACCAATAGTAATTTGTTAAAAAAATACTTGAAGTTATTATGGTTTGCTTTTGTCAGGGACGTAGAGCTACCGCTGCATCAATGATGCAGGGGTCCCAACGAATGTTATTACAGTTCCACTTACATGGTGCTCATATCTGATAAAGGGCCTCAAAGGAATTCGGATACAAGGCCCACTCAGAGCTGTTTTATAATTTCAAATGTTTTTGTTTAAACCTTCATTTTAACTGCAGTCAATCGACTTTAGTACATAAAATTGTATTGTAGAAATTCGAACTTAGGTCATCATACTGGCCAAGCAAATGCAGTGAGAGGGGTAGTTGCTCATCAAATTAGAGTAGGCATTAGTGAATGAGGCAAAACAGACAGAGGGCTCAAATACATGTTGAGGAAGCAAGTGGTCGTAAGTTTGTAATTATTTTTTGAAATTATACTTTAGCGTTGATAAAGATAGTTCAGCTCTTTTTATGTCAATTAGTGTTAATATTGTATGTCCTTTTTCAATTTATTTTTAAGCTCAGGATATTTACTTTGGATAATTTTTATATATAAAATACAAATTTTAATTCTGTACACTATGGATGTGTTTGGCGTGATTTTAAAATCTCTCCACAAACGAGTAGCGTACCGATTAAAATCTTCCACCTATTTTTTGTTTCTCCAATGAATCTAACTTAAATTAATATATAGTTGTTGTTTTTTTGTCGGCCATTTACCTAAAATCAAAAGACATTGCCAAATACTGCAATATGCATTCAATAAGGGAAAGCCATTCTATGCCTCTTTGTGCACAATAATAATACTTTTTTGCAGTTGGTAGTGAATTTTTCGATGAAATAGTTATTGAAGTTTCTAATAGTTGGGGCAATAACATTAGATTCACAAAATATCTATTTTGTGTAATTTCAAAATTTTATTAGGTGTTATTGTGAAATACAAATGGGAAAATTAAAATTTTCTGATGTATATTTTGTATTTGTTTTGATATTTATGTATTATCGCAACCATATTGGCAACATTAGCACTTAATTGCTAATTCACCATGTATGATGCGAACAAAATCGGGGTTGATATTGTTGCAACAGTATCCAAGTACCTTTGTTTGAAACTTTTTTTGGTGATTTCATCAAAATATTGATAATTTGTTATTAATAATTGGTTTTTGATAGCTTTTTATCATTTAAGTTTGTTATAGTTAGTTGTACCCAACCATGTTTTCCTGTGGCTCAGTCTGGTTAAAAAGAAAGAAAAGAGAAAGCACGCATTTCTAATATCTTTAACCACTTGCATTTGAGGTATGATTTTTTTTTATAAAAAAAATGTGGAAATATACATTTACAAAACTTTTTTTAACAAATTTCATTTGTAATTTGTTAACAGAATACTCCCAAGTTATAATGGTTTTTTTGTCATGTTATGAATCTAAAATTATTTGCATTGTCTCCATAGGGGAAGTGCCAAGTTTGAAAATAAATTTAAAATGACTCTTCTTGAGTTCAAAGGGTTAATTTTACAATGCTAATGGGTAGACATTTTGTGTTGCTTCATTGTCTGTATAGATACATAAACTGCCTGCTATGCCTACTTTAGAGCAGTAGTTGCCATTTTTCAACATTTCATGAACCACTTATTGTATAACTTTATAATTTGTGGTTCACTAATAGGATTGATCTCTATGTGGTGGACCACAATAGTTATATTTACGTCTTTATTTAATCTTCCATACCCCTGAAAATAAGTTTCATGAAAAGCAACAATCAACAGACTGAAGTGTTTTGCCACCAATTTTCCAAAAATTAGTTGAGGTTACCAAAAATCCCTAACCTCAGGAATTTTGTTTGTTTTTTAGTTTAGTTATTTCAGTAACTAAAAGCTTTTCGTAAAGAATAATCCATGTTCTATAATATGTTATTTTGTTTTTCATCTTTTTTTAAAACTGAATCTTCGTAGAAATATAAATAATGTCCCAATTTTTCTGCATAACATCGAAACTTTCTCATGCATCACCAATTGGTGACTGCTGCTACGTAACACACATCAGTAATTATGTATTAGCATCACCATATCAAAATTGGTGCCACGAGTATCGCACCTTAATATCTGAACAACAAAGATTCTAGCATTTTTTTTATGAAAAAAGATATGGATGGAAAATGGTGCGATTTGCATGGCGGTAATTTGGCTGCAGTGATGCTAATATTTAAGTACACAGATAACAAATAATTGTCCATGTGAAAAGCAGTCTGTGTCTAGATATAAGCCACTCTGTTTTAAAAATATTCCCTTAACTTTGTTGATAACAATTGCTAATGCTAATCGAATTGTGAATTGCAAAAATACTCCATCATTATCAACACTTTGTCGTAGATTTCTGCTGAAAAATCCAAGTTTATATTGTAATTTTCCTGGTGTATTCGATTGAAAATGTCTTCAGCCTCTCATTGTGTTGGATTTCAGCTGTGTCAATTGACGCACGTTTGAAGTTAAATATTTCATTAGCATTTTTTGTTTTTTCCTTTTCCTTTTGTTCCTAATTTTTCTTTTTTTTAATGTTTTGAAATTATATATGTTTTTGTTTTAATTTTCTTTTCTTTTCAAGTGCAGTTTTAAGTTTTTAAGAAATTTTATATGCTTTGTTTGAATTTCTTTTTCTTTTTAAGTGCAGTCAATTGGTTTCACTACATACAAATAATGGCCTTGCAGGAAATCAAACTTAGGTCGTCACACTTGCAAGGCAAAAGTACTGCAACGAGTGTAATTGCACATCAAACTGAGAAAGAATGGATAGCAGCAAACGATAAAAACAGACACATGCTGAGGGCCCAGCAGAGCAACATGCAGCCAGACTTGAGGATGCACATTTGCAAGCACATCATTAGTGTTTTACAACATCAGAAAGATGTTAATCAGAAACAGCACATCTGCTTCGAACATGACTTTGTGGTGAACAATCACAAAATAACATTCACCTTGCATTCCGGTACAATTTAATGGAAGTTCCTTATTGCAGTGCTCTGGAATTTAAGGGAGAAACAAAAGGAATGTTTTGTACCACTGAAAAAATTAAACTGCCTCAACTCGGAGAACCACAGAGCCATTAAAAATTTTGCTTGCTAGATATACTGCGGAATCAAAGCATGTCCTATATAACATCAGGAAATACAATTCATGTTTCCAAGTGACATTGTTTGGATAAATATGCATTTGTGAACACACATCTGATTTAATAGAAATATCCATAAGCATTGTAAAACCAGCCCATTGCCCTAAAGGAATCCAGAGTAGAGCCATTTAAAATTTATCTTTAAACTTGAGATCTCCACTTTAAAGACAATGTAAATAAATTTACGTTCATAACATAAGGACAAAAATAAACCGTAATAACTACAAGCATTTGGTTAACAAATTATAAATGATATCATTTAAGGAAAGTTTTGTATATATATATTTATAATTTTTTTATTTTATTTAAAAGATCATACCTGCAATGCAAATGTTTTGACATACTGAAAACATGTGCTTTCTGTTTAACAAGACTGAGCCACAACAACGCGTGGCAGGGTACAGCTAGTATATATATATATATATATATATATATATATATATATATATATATATTGACTTACTTGTCACTAAGTAACTGAGGACTTGGACACATTGATTTTGGTGTTAAAGGACTCCATTGTGGTATTTTCGGAGCCAATTGTCTTAGAGGGACTCTGTTTGATACAACAAAGGAGACATCTTTGCTAAACAGTACCTCATGTCTCTGCAAAATGAAACAAAAAATATAATACTTTATAAAAGTTATTTTATAATTTTAGAAGGAAAAAATAAGTCTACTAATGCAGGCATATGTATTTTTAAAATATGTCCATAAAATATTGAAGTCTTTGTAATATAACCATATAAAAAAAATGCTTGACGCACACACACACAGCTTAAAGAAAAAACTTTTAAGATAATAAATTTTCTTGTAATTTCCCTATACAGTTTGAGATGGTACTTAATTTTAGAGCAAGTGCTCTTTCATTCATTTAAAAATTTTTAGTCATAATAATTAGGGTTCATTCTAGGAAGGTTTCACAAGGGGCTCAACTCTGCCCACTATTGGAATTCACAATTTTGATCTGCTTTTCATTTAAAGCTACATAATTTATTTTACTTGTTTTCTAAACCAAAGGAGGCTGCTTTGCAAGACATTATGATTGATAGCACAGAAAATGATGTTTTTATTTAATCTTGATTTAGAGCAGAACAAAGGTCAATGGTGAAATGTCTTACAATTTTAAAACTTTATACTTAAAATTTTTACTTTAAACTTACAATTTTAAAACTTTATAAAGTGATATTTAAATGAGCAACCTTTAACTGTATTTGAATTAGAGATTCCAGCAATAAAGGTTAGGTAAACTATTTAATTTAGGATTGATGAGATATTAAATGTTTTAATTCTTTTATGTTAAATTCTTTCCAATACACTTAAATTTAAAGGATTTTATTATTTAATTTTTATGCAAACTGTTTCTTTACTAAAGAAACATTTTGTTCATTATTAAAGAATAACTTCAATATTTAATTAAATTTTCTCAAAAATTATTTCATTTTAATACATTAAAAAATATCCATTTAGTACTTTCACAACAAATACATAATAAAATCATTAAAGTCTCTTAGTCAGTATTATTCAAATTATGCACTTTTTAATACACATAATCTTTTCTCATTGCATACATTCTACCTTTCTTTAAACCTAGAAAAATCTCAGTAATAACATCAATGTAGATATTCTTTTGAGACACTATCTACCATTTCCTACCATTAAATACCATAATATAATACAGTTACTTGTGTTCTTTAATGTAATGCTCAGTAGAAAGTCCACCAGAGTTCAAAGTCAACAGGGCACTAACTAATTCAATTCAGTAACATATTTATAGATAGCTATTCCCCCCACAGACACAGACACACACACACTTAGCTCTAACTTCCACTTTTCATACTTATGTGTGTGTACTAACACTTCATTATATAAACCACAAACAAAACTAAATATAACATCACTTTTTCACCTTTCTAGAAGCTTTAGCAATTAAGAACATTTACTTTTTAATAGTCCACAGCAGTTTCAGATATAATTTGTTTTCATATCATTAATGCAAATTAACTGCAAATATTTTTTTATATTTTTAAAAATGTTTGTAAAAGTTTCAATACATCATTTTCATCTGAAGATTTTTTTTAATCCAATCAACAAGCTACAACAAAACAATAGTCAATACTTGTATTCTGACAAATATCTGCCCCCAAACTAACATTTTTACAAGTACTTAAAACTCTTGAAATGAAATTAAACAAAAAGGTCTGGGATAGTAATAAATAGTTATAAAGCTAATTTCTTTCACAATTTATTCCCTTCCAAATGAAAATCGAATAAACCACACAGCTTACAGACAGGCTGTACATACTTATAAAAAATTAACACAACACCTATAAGCAGATACAGCTTTAAAAAAGGTTATGTCTTTTTCTAAGATAAAAACATTTATTCTGATGATGATTAATAAATAGTTCTGATGATTGAAATGTTCTTCATGATTTTCAAGACGTTAACAAAATTAACAATCACTTATCAACAAGACATAAGTTTTGTGATAAATAAATTCAAAAACCAGGAGCAAAACTACTTTCATAACCTTCAAAAATTAATGTTGCATGATTATAAACCAATTAACAATCATGCAGTTTTAAAATATTTGTTTGGATTGTTTCATTGAAGCTGGTATAAATGGATTGTAACTGAAATGAGAAAATAGAATATCAACTTTATTAAATCCAAACTGAATCTAATTCTTTTATTTCACTCGCAGGTTAAATTATAAACAAAGCAAATGATATATTTTGAAATGAAATGAATACTGAAACACAAATATGAGAGATGATGAATAAACAATCAAATCATGTAGCTTGGTTAATAGTGCTACATTGGTGTTCACTACATATTGGCATGTTTCTTTTTTGAAATTGAGTAATGCAATATTTGCAAATGAATGATTCCTCACAAGATTATTATAGAAAGTGTATGGAACAAAGATTTAAATCCTAAACTATATATATAATATATTGTTCATTAGTCATATATTAGTTAAAATTCTTAGTCACATTTTTTTCAAATGACAGTTCAATTGAGGGATAAAAAAGATGATTGAAAAAAAAATAATGATGATACTTACAGCCCCAAGCCTCTTCAGGTCTTTGGCTAAAGAAGCTTCATAAGGAGATCCTTTTAGATCCAAATAAAATGATTTTTTCTCAAATGGCTTTGAAGATAGAACACCTTTCATGCTTTAAATAATTAATTATAACAACTTTATTATTTATTAGAACCAAAATTTTATTAAAGAACATTATTTTATTAAAATCATTATGTTAGAAGATTTTAAAAGTTGAATTTTATGTAAAATAATCAAGAAACAATGAAACAAATTTCTAATTATTTCATGTTTTACTATACAGAATTCTCAAAAATGTAAAAATGGTAACATTTATTTGAGCTTATTCAGTTATAGAATTCATGAAAACCAAACACAGCAACAAGTAGAAAACACACCGAACTCTGTTCCATCAATGTGTTTGTAGTGAATGCATCATCTCTCTCAATGGACTCAATTCATGTGACGTCATAGTCACATGATAGTGAAAGCCACGTGATTCTAGCCAATCAATTCAAAAACTCATGCGATGTCATAGTCACAGGATAAAAACTATCAAGTTTTTCCAGCTAATCAGTTCACACACTCTGGTGTTGCCAAGTTTTGCTCTTTGCAGATACTTTCTTTTAAAAAGTACATATGTATATATAAAATGCATTTTATTTAAAAGTATAAACATAAAATATGATTTTTTTTAATTTAAAAAAAATCTTTTTGAAGAATTTTTTTTTTTTTTTCCTAACATTTAAACATTTTTACCCAAATACGAAATTTTATCTGAGTTTTACAAATAGAACAACAAGTACAACTAGTTTAATGTTTGTTTTGAATTCAATGGAAAACACGTGTTTGTTTTTATCATGTGACTTCATGAATTGAGCCCATTAAGGAATACCTATTTTTGTAATGTAAGTGGCTAATTCAGACTTAAGTTCAATGTATTGCTCAGACATATGATTCAAATTCAATTTCATAGCTAAATTCAAATTAACCTTCCTTTTCGAAAATCAGCAAGATTATCTCCTTTTCTGAATTTCATAGTAATAACACATTCTTTGATATATTCAATTATTAAAATAAACAAAGAAAAAACAAAATATTTTTCAAAAAAATTTCCTTTTTTTTCCCCCTCTTGAGAAATTTTAGTTAAATCATATAAGGAGCACCTTCACATTTAACCAATAAAACTTAAGTTTTTTAAAACTTGAATCTTTCTGAAGGGAGATGAACATTTTTAAGAGCATTAGAAAGATGAAAAATACTCATTCTTATTGCTGGTTTTGTGCCATCTGGATTCCCAAAAAGTTAGAATGAAACAGATACTCACACTCATATCTTAAAATAAAATGGATTAAATTATCGAACGGATAAAAGGAAAGTCTTTTTCACGATACTTCTCTTTGAAATATCAATATCAAAACAAATGAAATCATGGTTAGCCTTCCAAGCTCACATATATGTCATCATTAAATCTGAATCATACTTAACTTGCTTTGTCATTTTTGTAAACTAAACATTCCTTTTTTTTCCAATCTTGAGCTATGAAATACTGAATCCCATGTATTTTTTTCCTTCACTCCAAATCATACATAAAAGAATGTAAATTAAACTTCTCAACTATATTTTTCAGAATAATCAGTAGACAGAACACTCCAACAAAATTTTAAAAACAGGAATTCATACTTAACTATTTAGCAAATGCAACGAATTAGAAAAAGAATCTTTTAACTTTTCAACAAGAACTATGAAATATTTATATTCTAAAAAAAATCCTCCATCTTTAAATAAAATCTGCTGATTTAAAATAATGAATAGTAATCAAAAACAGAGAACACATGACAGTTCAAATTCCACATTTCAAAGCAACAAGATCTCCAAAATAAACAGTTTGCCAGAATGAAATCATTACTACACCATAAAATACAAGAGGCTCTATCAAATCTGAGAGGTTCTATTTTTCACTTCAGCAGAAATTCCCTTTCTGAATTCCAGTACTTTCAATGCAATTTCACCTCTCACAGGCATAAATTTTAAAATAATAATTTAGTTGATAACTTAGAAAAAACAGAAAAACAATTATTTTTTCAAAAAACCATTTGAAATAAAATGTTTACAATACAAGTTTGTTAAAAAAAATTTTTTTTCCAACAAATATTTAAACATTTTAAAAATGAATTTGAATCAAATGGGTTATAGTTATGACATACACAACTAAAGAAGTACAGTGGGTGATCGGTTAACGAACATTTTCAAGAAAGATTTTTGTGTTCGGACAATGAACAAAACGAATTCTAACGAACACTTCTCAGCTCTGAAAAAAATTAATATTAAACATTTGTTATCATTTTGCATACAAAATAAGATCACTGAAAGGAGAAATGTTTAAAGCATGCTTAATATTGATAATTACTAAATGAAACTTGAATTAACAATGAATTTAAAGGTCATTCAATAATTATTATTATGACTAAAATCAATACACACTTGAATTTCAATATGAATATCGATATTTTCTGACAGCTGATAAGTTATGGGTGAGTGGATTTTCTGACATGGCAAATAAATTAGCGAATTCTTATTTTTTCAAACAGTGCAGACTATAAAATATAAAGGTGTCGATGACGCGCTACCACCGTAAAAATACATGAAATATGAGAAATGGACTAAAAATCGTTTTTCATCTCTCCTGAATTCTGTTGCTTACCTATTAAACTTCAAAGTTCTATTGAAAAAAAAAATTCCAATAGAATATTCATATAAATTAGACCATCAGTTTCGGTTTTGATTTCATTTTTTTAGGGTCTCCAGAACGAATTAATCGATTTCACATAGAAGTCTATGGTGAATCGATGATCGGTTAACGAACAATTTGGATAGCGAACATAGTCTTGGAATGGATTATGTTCGTTAACCGATCACCCACTGTATATCTATTCTTTTCATGGGTGAATTTTTAAAAAGAACTCTACACACATAATCCAACTAACAAGCATGAGATTTTAATATTAAATGATAAATAGGTACTTACGTATTATCGCAACCTATTGGTGACAGTATATGAAATGAAGCAGGATTGCCAATTCAGTGCATATGACACACACAAAATTGGGGTTGCCCTCTTGTCAAGCTAACTTGAAGGATGGTGATTGTTGTGATAATACATAAGTACCCATGAATATAATGATATCCAAAAAACACCCTTAGGAGTTATTGTTGGATTTATTCATTTCTTTAAAAGAATGGAAACATAAAAATTTTAAAATTACATAAAGAATGCTAAAAAAAAACATTAGTTAAATACATACTTTGTAATTCAGCTCTCTTCCAGAATAAATATTCCACTCACATTAAATTGATTTAATTCTGAAGTGGCTATATGAAAGTTTGGCATACAAAGAGTCATGTGCACTCTGTGAGACTGCTAATATTTAAAAACTGCTGTAAAAAAAATTGAACATTGTATATAAATTTATATTAAATTGTGTAAGTACATTTAAAACTGAATATTAATGCTCTCCGATAAATTTTCAATATAACAAAATACATAAATATATTTTAAGAATAACAAACAGAAGATATGGTTAACTTATACAATACCATATAAAATATAAACTTTCAAAATTTTTTTTTAATAATTGCACTTTTTAATATAAATGGGTAAGCAATGAATTTAAAAAATTAACTGCACAGCAAAAAAAAAATTTTTTTTTTTATAATATTTAACAGCACAAATTGCAGTATATCCTATATTAGCTACACAATTATTGTATTTTGGTTTTAAATATAGCAGACATGATGTGTTTATTGGTTAGAGTAGTGGTCTTCAAACTGTGTTTCACAGAGCCCTAGGGTTCACAAAGCATATCCAGGGGTTCCAGGGGTCAAAATAAAAAGTTGAAAAGAAAATAATAAATGTGTGCAAAATGGATTCATGTTTTCTATAAACTAGATTAAAAATCTTATTTCAATAAAACTTAGAATGCATTACTGATCAAACAAGAATGAGCCATCAATAGATTCTACGTCAAAATGATTATATGAAAGAGATCTTGGATTTTTCCTTAAAAATTTACACGGAATATAAACAAACTTCTTTAAAGGCTATAAAAGCCCTAATGCCCTTAATTAAAATATATTTGTATGAAAAGTATTTTTTAACATAAGTTGGAACTAAAACAAAGTACAGAAATAAATCAGATGTTGAACATGCAATATATTTACAAATATCAAAAAACAACTTTAAAACTTATGTCCAAAACAAAACAAGCTCATCCCAGTCATTCAAACTAAAAACTATATATATATACATAATATTTTGAAATACTTTTTTAACTTTTATTATAATATAATAAAAAAATATTAAAAATTTTAATATGCAGTATTGTAAATGTTCTATTGTTTATGATTCAGGGCTCAAAGAAATAATTTTTCAATGGAAGCATCTTTTTTCATTCATAGGGAGAAAAAAACCTATAATGAAGGTGAAGGAACAACTTATCAACAGATTTGATGTTAAAATCTAAATTAAAGCAAAAACAAAGCTTAAATTTTAAGTTGCAAATTCATGCAGAATACACGTGATTTCTTCCATGGCCGTAAACATTTTAACACAATTCAGAACAATGTATTTAAGTTAAAATATTTATCAATGTATGTGGCAACAAAAACAAAATATAAAAATAAATTAAATGAAGAATTTAAAATGTGACTGCAGATTATTTCAATAGACCTATAGACTTCAACAGTTGGGGTAATAAAATACACGCACATATCCCAGTTACCAAAGTAGGTGACACTTAGAGCACAAATAAATATTATTAATGAGTAAATTATATTAACATTGTATAACAATTTTTAAAAGCAAAGACAATACTTTTCTTTAACTGTTTTAACATAAAGCACCTATAATATGATCTACTTTAAATATTACTTTAAGATATATTCTTCTAAGAGTGGAATGAAGTTCCCTCAAAACACACATAATTCTATCGGGTCTGTGGATCGAAAAAAATTTGAAGACCACTGGGTCAGCGGAACCCAGGGTTAACGACTGCTTTTTTCGGTCTTCATGTAACACTACTATAAATTTAAGGAGTTTATTTCTGAAATATATTTATAGTATCAAAAGAGAAACTTAAGGCACCCATGCAAGTTATAACTTGAGGAATGCTTTGAGCATTTCACATAAAGACTATCTACTCCGATTTGGGCTATTTCATTTCGTTTTGAGAAAAGACACAGCATTTCACCACTTAAGGTTTAAATACTTCCACAGCAAGATCAAATTGAATTTTTAAAATTTTAACTACAAAATTTTTAAAATAAACTTGACCACTTTAAATATACATTTTAAACCAAGGTATTTTAGTTTACAATTTAAAAACCTTGCATAAAATTTGAATCGCAATAACTTATTTTACACATTCTAGTCAATGTTTCTAAAGTTAAATATGAAACAAAATGCTCTAGTTAAAATAGTTATGAGAAAAAATATTCTTTTCTTAACTTTTAAATTTGATATATGACCACAATGACTAAAAACAATTCACTTTTTAGCATTAATGTTTGACAAATTCATAAGCAATGTTACTCGACGCGTGACTATAAGGCAATATTCATACATTTCATTATAACATTCAACAAAAATATCTAATTTCGTTTTTTTTTAAAGAAAATGCATTAAAAATACATAATCTCTAAAATGTATATATTTCCAAGGAAACAATTTTACGATATCAATAAAACCATACGTTGATCACCTTACACAGCATTCACAAGAAGCGCGAAAAGCATAACGTTAAATAAAGAGCACTGTTTGAGTTCCTCACACATCGGGCATTCCTCTTCGGCACGGTCAAAGGCAAAGACGTTGCTTGTCATTGGTAGATGTGCAATGACGTCATGATTCTGGGTTGCCTGGTTTGGCGTTATAGCATTTTGCTATTATCCCAGTGACTCATTGAAACATAAAAGTTTTGTTCCCCATTTGGGAGATTATTTTTCAGGCAGTTATTTCTCCTGTGTCTTGAGTATAATAGTTAAACTCCCTTGCGTATGAAATTTTCACTGCAAAAATAACAATTTGTTCTTTATTTCATTCACGTAAATCAAAATATTTTTAATAGATTTAATTTTGTAGAAGAAATATATTTTTGAGCTTAGTATAAATGAGGAACTTAATTACAAATAAAAAAAATTGTTATATAAGCTTTTAATAATCCATTTACTGTGATTAATAATACTTTGAAAATGAATTACATGTTTCGAGTTTTATCCTTATGTAAGAAAAAAAAAAAGTCAATAATAAATAAAGAAAGTTTATGTTTTTTTTATAATATATATTTATTGGTAATCTCTTAATGTACATTTTAAAGGTAAATGAATTCGTTATTTTATCAGATTGAATTTGTACAGGCAAGTGATATTTTAAATTATTAGCTTAATTTCATTTTTGTAATTAGTGATCTGTTTTATGATGTGTGTAAAGACTCATTTATTAACATTTTTTTAAAAAAATTCGTCTAATACTCTATTTCCTTTTAAATTTTAGAATTAAATTTATTGCAAAAGTTTAGCTATTATAAACTAAACTATATAAATAAACTCATGCTTAAATTTTTATTATCTATCTCTAGCAAAATACTATAAATAAAGTGATTCGTGGCTATTGTATAAGAAACACCTCACAGTCCTCCCGTTGGTGTGGTGTGGTAGTTAGGAGAGGGGTGCCAGCTCAGGTGTCGTCCACGTCACTTGACCATGGCTCAAAATTACGTGGTCCGTCGCCAAAAGCCCTCGTGCAGCTGAACACAGTGCGACGTTATTATTCAATCAAGAAACACCTCACTATTATAACTTCCACATCACATCCATATTATTCGTTCAAGTTTTCATCGACACATTTATTCACATAATTCTCACAAAGTTTACAATTATTTTTTAGAGGTTTTCTTTTCTAACATGCTCACACATATAAATCTTCATTCAGGGTTTAAATCAAAAGTCCTGGCAGTTTATTACCGTAAAAGCAGGCGTATAACGCACAATTTGAACACAGAAAATAAGATCGAAATGCATGAGTGCGCATTATACTCTGGGGAAAAATGTTACCTTAAAAATAAGAAAAAAGCTCCTGGAAAAAAAAAATTAGACTTCTACATATATTGAGAGAGAGAGAGAGAAATACTGTTTAATTAAAAGAAATCAAATTCCTTATCAACTGTAGATCTGGAAGAGTACAATTTTTCTAAATCTTGGAATAATATCTTGAATAAGTGATTTCAAAACATATAGAGCCAGAGCTTCGAACCGTAATTTTTTTTGTTCCGGTTCATCTATAAAAAAAAATATATCGTTTCTGTTCTGGTTTCCGTTCTGCCAAAAATAACTTGGTTTTCTTTGTTCAGATCTGACGAATACCTTATTTTACGTATATTCTTATTTTGTACTACAAATATAATTCTATCGTAAACAAAAAATGTAATTCTATCAAAATTTTAACACTATTTTTCTTAAAAGTCAATAAAACAAGTTCATTCAACCGGAATTAAATTTTATTTCTACAAGTAGTTACATTAAGAACTGCAACAAGAGCCACGAACACAGTGGCGTAGCTACCAATGGGCTGCTGCGCACCAGAGCCCTCAACCCCAAGCGGGGCTCTCGCACTTCAATCCACCAAGCAAAAGTCGAACTTGCGATAATTTCTCCCACATTTAATATATAAATATAAAAGGGTACAACATAACTGTAATCAGACCAACTTAGTTAAAAATACTTGGAACTTGTTGGAGAATTCCCCAAAATTCTTTCCTTTGTATGGTGGTGTTGCGAACTTGCTTCATTGAAAAAGTTTATATTTTTCGCGATTGTTTCATTTTTCTAACGTTGCTTGAAAATGAACTTCCGTGGGGAAAAATCTTACCATACATCTTAAAAACCTACAGGAAGCTTGCCCTCTCTAGGTTATTTTTATTTTAATAACAATATGATTCGTGATAAGCTATTTTCCTGTTTCAGTATTTCGCAATCTATTCGTGTCCCCTCCCCTCCCTCTGTTTTTCTCAGAAGTGTTTTTTTAAACTCTTATAATAATATTGTATTATTTTCTTTGTTGATGCATATTTTTATATCATGTCCTGCCCGTCACTTCGTTCAATGAAACTTTGCACTCATCATTGGTTACACCCGATTAAATCAATAAATTAAATTATCAATCAAAAAATTAATTTATTATAAATTAAATTATATATATATATATAAATTAAATAATTAATCAATTGTTTCCTACTTGACAATTATCGCTATATTTTGGACCCTTCACACAATATCTTATAAATTATAGCCTATGTAAGTACTTCCTGATGTATCAGCTATATTATTGTAGCCAGTTTCATTAAAAATCCATTCAGTTGCTTTTGCGTGAAAGAGTAACAAACATAAATACACACATACAAACTTTCGCATTTGTAATATTATAGTAAGAATATTTATTCTAAATAAATTACCAATTATTAGTTAGTCGTTATTTTAATAAGAAATCATTTAAATAAATAAAATAATTATTATACCTACTGCCTTTGCTGACCCGCTTTCTTTGTCTATCCGGGTGGTAATTGATTTGAAACTAACTTCCCGATGAGCTGCAGACTTGAAATTTGGACCACATCTCAAAAGTGGATGAAAATGCAGAAAAAGAAGTTCTAGTCGTGAACCCGATCCCCAAAGAGGCTTGTATATCTGTCCGGGTGGAATTTTGTAATTGATTTTAAACTAATTTCTCGATCAGCTAGAAATCTGGACCACATAGCTCAAAAGTGGATGACAAAGCATGAAAATGTGAAAAAAGAAGGGGGGAAAAAACGAAAAGGGAGTGAGAGAGATGAAGAAAACGAAAACAAAAATTATGCTTTTTGGTCTTTTAGTCCGTTATAAAAACATGGTACATTAAAAAAATTTTACATAATATACTTGTTTGTAATTAACTTACGTTGCAGCACTGACATGTAAAAAATTGCATACAATGACAAAAGTAAGCACTTGTCAGCTAGAGAGATTATGTGTGATAAATCTTCTGATTAAACTTTGAAAGGTTTTGGACATAGATCCGAAGGCGTAACGTACACCTCGTATTGTGGAGGGCCCAAAGCGTTAATGACGCCAAGTACGTATTAAAGCTTGGGTCCAAAAAGCTGACTTTTGTAAGGCCCCATTATTCTTCTAGGCAGTGGGATACGCCACCGTCTAGATTCCTTTCTTTCCAATCAACTACTTGTCGTACCATCCCTTACTTAAATTACAATACATCGATAGAATTAAATATTGTTAAATTACAGTTTTAATTTCTTCAAACGTGTTCTTGCACTAGCAATTTTCTATAAGATTCAATGTTTTTAGCAAATTAAAATTAATAGATCGGAACTGCAATTTTTTTACAATATCTGCTACTTGTTCTTATTGAGATAATATAATCAATTTTTTAAAACCTAGCATAACTGTTATTTAAAAAAATTAATAATCAAAAAACTGCTGAAAAATTAGGTCACCAAAGTCTTCGTATACTTAAAAAAATTTCAATATGGTTTAAAATATTATACTTTTTTCCCCTTAAGTATAATACTTGGTAAAATATCTTTTAGTGTCCACAACTTTTATAGACTTCTTAGTACAGGTTTCATGGGGCTGCGGTAGCCCAGTGGTTAAGGTATCGGATCATGGCAGGTATGTCATGAGTTCGAGCCCTGTACCACTAAAGACCGATGTAGGCAGCTTAGATGCACGCGTTAAATCTGTCGAGAGCTGAAACGTCCCTCCCGTTGGTGTGGTAGTTAGAGAGGGGGGTGCCAGCTCAGGTGTCGTGTCCACGTCACTTGACCATGGTTCAAAACATGCGGTCCGTCGCCAAAAGCCCTCGTGTAGCTGAAATGAAAATGTTAATATTCACTCACTCACCACTAGTACAGGTTTCCATAATTTTTTTTGTAATTTCTGCATTGATATTTATATTCTCTATGATTAATGCTTTTAGTTTACAATTTATTTTATGAATCATGTCTTCTTACTCTATCTTCAACTTCCGAAATGAGACATTACGCAACCTGCCTTATTGTTTCCCAGTATTAAAAAAATTGTGGTTCATTTGTCTGTTTATTGTAAATTTTGATTTTTCTTTTCTGAATCATAAATCATGAATCCTTTTCCTGAATCATTATGATTAAGTCAATATAAAAATCTATTTTGTACTTTTTTCTCTTTTATAGATTACATAGTTAAATTACATTTTTCTTATAAATATATTCTTATTAGAAGTGTTATTGCTCATCGATTCATAAATTGTTACTCGCTCTAAACTATATATCTACTAATTCTTTAAGCCGTATGTGTATATGTAGTGTAGTTTTGGCCAAGTGATACCCTACAGAATTGTTGAAAACTTTATTAACTTCATTTTTATGATTTGACGTTAATATTTTGTTTTTACTTTTCATGTATTTTATCCAAATAGTCATCATGAGCAAAGTGAAATCATGAATGCCTATTAATATGCGAGTATTTACTCTTATTTTTTATTTATCCTAATATTGGAGCATTATAAAAAAATAATGTATATACGATCAGAAAATAATCATAAAATCAGAAAAATTTTTTTACTCTTCTATTTTAAACAATTAAATTTTATGATTTCAATTTTGTCTTTTCTTCTATAAATTAATCTTTTTTAATAGTATCTGTTCCAAGTTCCGTTATTTTATTTTGTGATGCATACATAAATATTAAGCTTGTCATCGAACTCAGTTACAAAGCACTTATTTTTGTAAAATGAAATTTTTTTAAAAAATGTAAAAATTATAAACGCATAGCAAATATGTATATTTAATTGTAAAATGAAATAAGTTTTAAACAAGCACTCTATAATCCAACGGAAATTTTTTTCTTGGACTTCACAAAAGAAATCTAAAACAGGAGAGTATTGTTATTATTACATGTATATACAGTCACACCAGTAGCGCACACAAGAATTTTTCAAGGGGTAGGTCCAGGGTCGAAAGTCCACCCTTTTGTATCATGCTCCAATATGCCGCCCAACATATTCTTTTGATTTTGTCGATTTTCGGGAACAAAAACAATACAAAATTAATTACTGAATAAAAAATTAGCATTAATCAATAAAATTAATTATTAATAACAAACACATAATTAAATTTTACGTAATATATACATGTAGGATATTCCATTTGTAAGAAGTTAGATCATATCACATTTACCGAGGTCGGCAATTCTAATCAAAACAGTATTCCACATCAACGCCATCTAGCGTCCTTTTTAAAAAACGCCGACATGAACCTTTTTCGCCAGAGGCCCACTAACATTCGTTGAGAGAAGTCGTGTTTCGCGCGTCAGCGGCATTGTCCGCGCCAGGCGGTAATCTTTACAGTACCATAACGAGTTCTATCATTCGTCCGCGCCAGGCGGTAAGCTCCTATTAGCACCATAATGAATTCTATTTAACTCACCTGCCCCTTTAAAAGTAATGTGATCTAACTTCCTATTCTTCCGAAATATGCTTATCTAACTTTCCTATTCTTTGAAATATCCCCATGTAAATACTCCCCTATAATTCTTAATAAATTGTTTAGTTTTCAACTAGTTTCTTCTTGAACTATGTCTACTTTATTTCAAAATTAACTAACACACCCTTAAAAAACCCCTAGACACCACGCCATAAAAACCCCAGCCATCTGAAGAATCCACCTTTTGGAAGATTTTGTTGGATTCCCACATATAGATTATATAACCAATGGGGAAAAAATCAAGGGTTATGAGGGTGCCCTATGACCCCTCCCCCCTTGTGTGCGTCACTGAGTGGGACCTCTATATAGTGAAGTCGCTAAATCCCGAAAAAAAAGTTCGTTAAGCATGGAAAAATTGCTAGTGTAGAGGTTCATCTTTCAATATGCTTATAAACCACATAAAACAAATTTTTTACGTTCCTAAATACCATATATATTTAAAAAAGTACTACTCACTCCTATTTGTAAATTAATATCTATTTATTTTATATATCTTACCCATCGAAAAAAAAAGAGAAAAAAGAATGTTGAGGAATACATTGTATTTTCAAAAAGAAAATCATTTTATTTTAAAATTAATGAGCTTTAAGGACATTTTCTAATTGAATGCATACAAGTAATTTTAAGCGTAAATTATTTTATAAGAAGCCTTTTTAAACTTACATCACCACATGCGTCATTAAATTTAATTACGCATAAAGCATGTTAATTTTGTTTGAGTTTTTTTGGAAAAAGTACTTTTGTTTTATATAACACAAGCCTATATCTTTGCAATGCACCAAAAACTCCTCTTTAAGGCAATTCTCGTGTCTTCTTAAATTTTTCTAGTCATCCATTGCTACGTAGAAGTTGGTCTTATCCCAATACCTTCACGAAGGGAAAAGCTTTCTCTATTACGAAAGGTTCAGAGATCGGAACATTTTTATCTTGCATTGTGTGTATCCACTTCAAAACTGCCTCATCGAAATCTTCATAGACACATGTTCTTCTACGTTTTGAACAAGAATTCGATGAATGATAATTTTGAAGCTTATCTCGATTTCTTATAATAGTTGATAAGCTGTTTGGAGGACTACCCAATTTTAAAGCCTTGTCCTTTTTTTTTACGCCTTTATCTACTTCCTGAAGAATTAAAAAAAAATTTTATGCTCAAGCACTTACGAGTGAACGAAGTTACCGGTACGACTGATCAACACTACAAATAAACGGAAATCAATAAAAGATAATAAAAAAGAAGCTGAGCGGAAAGCCTCTCAGACGTGGTGGCGTTCAGGCAACCGGTGATGAAAAATTTTTTTTATTTCGTTTCGTTGCGATAACAGATACGACAGCAAAACTTCCCAATTAACGGCTGAACTATTTTACAAGGATTTTGATGATGGTCTCAAGAAAAGAACCGAATTTTTTTAAAGAAAGTGCACCAGCATGATTTTAAACATTCGTTTTTTTCATCAAGATCCTTTTCCCATTTAGTGGACTTGAAAAAAAAATTTAATACGGCAACCCAATTTTTTTGTTTGCAAGGACTGAAGGATTTAAAGTTGTTTTGGGGATCGTGTTTCTTTATTCATACAAAAATTTCCCCTGAACCCCGAGTTAAAAAGCACTAAAAAAAACAGGCGCAAAATACCCCATTACCCGAGTTCTGTGCAAAGTGTATTCGTTTCCCCAAAGGCAGCATGTTTTTTTATTCAAGAAACATATTTTCAGGCCAAATGCCGAAAAATTTTTTGTGGGATGAAAGTTGAATTTAAATTTTAAAAATCTCCTTATGAGTTTAAACTTTTTAATTTAAATTTTTTAGTGTATGTGGAGGGACAAATTTACCTCACAATCCATTAGAACTGTTTTTTCTAAGATCAATACATCCCCAAATAAACTCTATTTGTTGGGACAGATCGAATGGGTATATTTTTTTTAGAAAAGAATAAAAAGATTCAAAAAAATTTTTTGGGTTTAAACCTCTCCCCGGTTTATGTTTTTCGGGGAGAATATTTAAGTCTGATAAAACTAGAAAATTTTTGGATTGAACTAAAATTCAGCAAATTTTTTAAAAAAACCAAATTGTGTTATCGTTTTCGCTGGTTTGAAAATTTAATCAAAATAAACAAATCGAAAAAATTCTGGTATGATTTGGGAAATTAAAGAATGGATGGAATGAAAATTTTTTGTCTTATCCAAAGAGGGCTACGTCCTCCTTTTCCCCAAGGGTGTTTATTCAGAGATCGTTTCCTTTTTGCAAGAAAAATGTGTATTAAATTCTGATGACTCATCAAAACCCCGGGAACCCATGGTTAGCAATTTGTGAATGATAAAGAGAATTAGAATTTATGACTGTTTGGACAACCCCCTTTTTCAAAAATTTAGACTACACCATTTAGATGTATTGGACCAAAGTGTTTCAGTCACCAACACCCAATTTTGGGGAAATACTTATTTATTTTTTATTAAGCGCAGCCAAGGCATTCTATGCTTATTTTTTAAATCAATTTATATAAAATGATTTTCAAATTAAATAATTTGTAAAAAAGGGATATGGTGTAAGATTTGTGTTAAAAAAAAAAATGGAATGGAACTAAATATTTTGTCTTTTTTTTTTACCTAAAAAATTAATATTTTTTTTTTCTATGTTAATTTTTTTTTTCCTAAAAAAAATTAATATATTTTTTTTTTCCTATGTTTTGTGTGTGTTTGATAATTTTTTTCCCTCAAAAAAGTAAAATTTTTTTTTTTCCTATTGTAATTTTTCCCTCAAAAATTAGTAAAATTTATTTAATCATGTCTATTTGAAACTTTTAAATTTTTTAAAAAAGTATATTTTCCCCCGCAAAAGAAAACTTTAAAACAAAAAGAGACATTTTTAAAATAAAATGGTATCCTTTATTTAAAAGTTTCAACCATGCATTTCGGCATACTTATTGGTTTTTGATAATTTTGTTATTCTTTAAAATTTTTTTATTTACATCGAGATGTTTTGAATTTACATCATTCAAAGCTTTAAAATACATATTTTCCTTCAGGTGCCGATTTTCGATTCCGTAGAAATCATTCACGAGGGAAAGCAATATTACTTCCTGAATAACAGTGTTTCTGAAATAATTTCACCATCAAATTCCAACTGAAAAAATTCTTTAAGCTTTAAAACTAAAATAGTTTTGCTTTTCCTTTAATAGGAACTTTTTAAAAATTTCGTCCCCAAAAAAATTCTTTTTTAGTCTTTTCTACTGACTCTTTTGATTTTTTTTTAATGATTCCCGTTTTCTTTGATTTTCTGATACAGATGTTTTTGATTTTCGATACATATGTTTCAGTTAATTTATTCAGACTCTTTTTTGATTTTTGTTAGAAAATTTATATTTTGTAAAACGTAAATAGAGAACTGTTTTTCTTCTTCCGTTAAACTTATTTATGAAAAAATGTTTTTTATGGTTTTGTTCTGATAAGGGCCGTTACTTGAACCTTTTCGGGGACCAGTACAAATTTTTGCTAAAATTTTGAATTAAAGAACTGATGATGGAAAAAAAGGGGAAAAAAATGTAGGAATCCTTTCCTTTTGAATTAAAATTTTCTTTTTTTCGTAAAGAGGGTTTTTTTTAGAAAGCTTTTTAAATTTCTTATAGGGAAAAAAGCGATTTTTAAAATTTTATCAAGTATTTACCACATAAAAACATTCAGCACACACTGCACAAAAATTTTTTTTCTTCTTTTTTAACACTTTTTTTTAAAATAGATTTTGAGTTTTTTTTTTTTAGAAATTAGTTTTAAAAGCCGTTTTTCGAACAATGGCATCTTTTGAACTAATGAATATTCATTGAACAATTTGAATCTATTTATTTGTTTTAAAAAATGGGTTATGAGGTTGATATAAAAAAAAACATCTCCAGGAAAAATACCTGTTGGGCATCAAGGTTCAAAGTTTTTTTAAATCCATAAGTAAGTATCCGGTTTTTATGTGGGATCTGCATAAATTCTTGAAAAAATTTTATTTAAAGGGGTATAATTGGGGCCTAAATGTGTAATTTGGGAGATCTCTTTTACTTAAATAATCAAGATAAAGAGCGTTTAAGGAAATTTCTAATTTCTTTCCCTTTATGAAAAATATTTTACCAAAAATTATCTTAAATTCCTTGGTGCGAAAAAATTTTTTAAATAATTTTGTTAATTGGGGATCATTTCCTTAAATCCCCATAAGATCGTCTATAACAATTAACGCATCCGAATACTGGTGAAATTAGATGGAATACCTTCGGGAAATATTCGGCATTTCTTCTAAACGTTTTGGGAAACCCATAACACCAAACTATTTTCTTGGAAAAGGTTTAATCATTTTATTTTCGATTAATTTTTTTAAAGAAAGACTTTTAGCACGACGCCCAGCCAAGATTAAAATAAATGGGTGAACTAATTTTAGAGAATCCATGATTAAAATAAATAATTTTATGAATGATGTTCTATTTATACTACGAGTCACTTTAAATTTTAAAAAATTTTTTTTATGGGGGGGGAGGAAAAAAAAAATTCATAAATTCTTTCCCCGTCCTAATCATATTATTTGATCCTCAGAATGTTTGAAACGAGGGCTCCCCAAAGGTAAGTATTGGATCTATCATAATATTTAATCGTTTCCCCCCGACCTTTAGTTCGAACATTCGCAATAAAGGGCCTTTTATTCCCCCAATTTGGGGTGAAATTAGATCGGGGTAAACGTAAAAACTGAAAAAATTTGACCATGCATCAGCAAAGAATTGCCATGTTACCCGTTATGATTGAGAGAATCCAAAATTCACCTAAATTCTAAGTGAAGGCTGCTACCGAAATTTCATTAATTTTACCGTTTTTGTTTTTATTGTAATTTCGAACCGATTAGATTTTTTGGTAAAGAAGCTGTACGGCTGACAAAAATCAAAAATTTTTCATAAGAACCCACATCAATTGTTCCTTTAAAAGTTGAAGAGATATTCCTCATAAATTTGATCGAAAATAACTGTTAGTTTCATTTAGTTGCCAAAATGAGGGTAGATGATTTGACA
>BMAV01022392.1:14060-48337 GCA_019973955.1 Trichonephila inaurata madagascariensis
TTTTCACTTTAAAACTACTCTATATTTATTAATTAACTTTGATAATTTTATGAACTGTACTGCTACATATTATTTCGATTTTCAATAGTTTATCCTGATCGTTCAGTGACTATATTGTTTGCTTAGGTTATATTAATAAATAGAAAATTTGTGCAGGAGCAGGACAGCGCTAAGACGGAAAGATCCAGACATACGAAATTCAACTCGTTAAAATTATGAACCCGTTATTCATGGTGTTCATTTCAAAGAGAATTCTTGAAAATTTACCTTAGATAGAAATTTAATCTTTTCTGTGAGATTTTAATTTTTATTAAGAATATATCTAGATTGATAAAAGCTAACTTATACTCAAACTAACGAATTTTAATAAGTGGCGCTGAAAGGTGACAACTTTAGATTTTATTATTACTATTTTAAACTTTTAACCAGAAACTCATTGATTCAAGTAGCATGCACTACGCGATAAAAGCATTTTATGCAATTTGAGAAAGAAAATGTGAAGGTAGAATATAAACTGATAGAGAATTTACGTACAATTTTAATAACACAATCATTGTGCATGTGTGAAGAAGTTTTTGACTTTTTTCTTTCTTAACCCTGGTAAAAAAGTCGAATATCAAGGAAAAATCAAGGACTGTTGGGGGAGATCTTTGTGCTTGTTTGTTAAATAAGGAATAAAGATTCTGTTTTGAATGAATACTTCCAGTTTACTAAAATTTTTCAGAAGATTCTTAAAGGCTACACTATCATTTACAAAAATGCATTATTATTATTATTATTATTATTATTATTATTATTATTATTATTATTATTTGATGTGTTACTTTTTCACTGGCTTTAAACATGAACCTTTATTAAAAAAATAATGTACAAGCTGGAGGGAGAATGATGAACTTTATTTTAAAAATTCATCTCAGTGTGAAGAACAGATACTCTAGTTATTCATTTAATACATTGTTGCTAGAGATTGCAATATCGAACCAAAAGTTCAATACCGGTAGTCGGCATTTTTTAGATCTTAATACCGGGATAACGGTTTTAATACCAAGAGTAGAAGTTTTAGGAAAAGCAAGGAAACACGGGCGTTTCTTTATTTACCAGTTTTATTAGAGGTTGTAAATATTACAAGAAATAGTTTATAACTTATAAATTATAACGGTATATAAAGAACCACAAAAAAGTAAAGGAACATCTTATTTATTTAAAGAACAAAAAAGTGTAAATAACAGTACTCAGTCTGTGATACTATTATAAATTTTTAAAATGTAATCTTAAATCTTATTCATTATTATCTTATCCTTATTCATTATTATGGGTTATTATTTGTGAGTATATTTTATAAATCTGAAAGATATTTTGAACCCTAAAGTAAGGTATGCAAATACAATGTGAATAACAAACTCACCAATTTAAAAAATATCGAAATATTATGCACTTTCTTCACAACTACAACCTTGTTTTTACAGATACGAATATCAGACTACGAATTCTCCGCGTGTGCGGTAACTCTCTCTGATCTGTAACAGGATAGTTTTGGCCACCTCCGTGGATAATTCACACATTTTATCACTTCTTTTGATTATACGAGGCAACTTTATATTCAGTCTAGTTAATTTCGCCCGTTAGGGAGACATAAAAACACAAACGTATACTATTTTGCTATGTTGGTAATCTTTGAAAATACAGTGGAGACAATTTAAAAAAAAAATTCTAGTAAATACCGAAAAACCGGTATTTTAACTTGTGAATACCGGTATTATAAAATTCTATAAATGGTTCAAAATACCGGCATTCGGTATCCTGGTATACCGGTATTGAAATCCCTAATTGTTGCACATGATTCTCCTTAAATAATCGTTGCGCATAGTTAAAAATATTTTATTTCAATCCTGCTTTCGTTCTTGTAGTTACTTTATCAATATAATAAATTGTAAAAAACAACTTCAGAGACATTAGGAAAAATACCGGCAAAAAAAAGATAATTAGAGCGGAGATATATTTTTAAATACTTCTAAGGCAATAAACATATTAAAAACAAAATAATAACAACCTGAGATATAAAGAATTTTTAAATAGTAATGTATATAAGAAAAGTCTTTAAACAGATTTCATTACCCATGATTTCTTTTTTATTTTCTATAATTTTGCTGGCAACACTATCACCGGCAAAAAAGGATGAAAAAAAACATGTAAAAAAGATATACATTCAATACGGTGTGATTATCTGTCAGATTATATTTGTAAATTTTTAATACTAAGCATTTATGTGCAACTATATAAAAAATAATTATACGAAGTTCAAAGTGATGCTCTAGTTAAATTAAAAATCTATTTCACATCCCACGAGCTTTCACCGTCGCATTAGACGCTAAAAAGTAGCCAGTGAATTTATTCTAAAAGAAACGTGATGAATATCAAACATTAAGATAAGACTTATAAGCTTACTCTGAAATTAAGTCAGATTATCTTTTAGATGATTCAAATGCCTCCAGGAGCTCAGTTTTTTCAAAGTGTTATGGAATGGCTGAAACATGGAAGGACTGAAAGTCGTTGGTTCTCTGCAAATAAAGACAACTAAACGGTTAATCGTTTTTGTTGGAGAAAGATACCAATTTAATTCGAACATATTAAAGACTTTATCGATAACATATTTCTTGATATTTATATCAATAAGTATTGTTTATTTATCAAATTATGTAAAATTAAGATATATAATATTAGCAAGAGACTTTGAAATTATGTTTTTGTGTTATTTTTAAAATTCTTAAATTGAAAATTCAAAAGTTTATTCTTTAGTAAAGAAGGAATACACATTATCAATACTTGAAAGAAATGATTATTCTGAGATTTTTAAAAAAATTATCAAAACCTAACAATTATGAATGAATTCAACCAGCCTCTTGAGAAACATTTTTAAAGAAATATTCCATATAATTTATAGTAAATGCTTTTATCGATTTTCTTTAGTCAAATGAGTTTCAAAAATTAAAAAAAAAAAAACTACAGAAATTGTTGGAAAAAAATTAAAATTAAAACTAATTCTCGATCATGTTTACAATATTTTTTTCTACGAAACAAGTGCTTAAATTCTAAAATCTTTACAAATCATTTAATATATAAGCACACTCCCTCTACACTTCAATAGGTGCATAATTATATAAATAAGTGTCGCATAAAAACATATTTTGATATGTAAAACATTTAAGATGCAAATCATTGCTTTAAGAAATATGTTAAGTTGTATCAATGTTAGAGTTTATGTTACATTTTCAAGTTTCCCGTTGTGGTACATACTTGCATATATTATGAAGTATCGTCTATTTGAAACTGGGAATAAGAATAAAATGTAGCAAGAGTATAATAAAAGTTTTTTTTTGCATTAAACAATGGAAATGTTTTATTAAGTCGTCTTCTGATGGTCTGTGTGTGTGTGAATAATGTTCTGTAATATTTTAACATGTATATGCAATGCTTATTAAGATGTAAAAATATTATTTTTATAATTTATTGTTCATTAACTCATGAGGCAGATTATTGGTTCTTGATTTATAAGCAAATTTAAACTAATAATATTAAATAATAATCGCATAACATCTTAATATTATTAAATGATAATTAAATTCAACATCAAATAATATTTTATGTCATTTACGAATAAGGCATTATGGTTTATATGTCATTATTGTATTTATTATACATTAAAAATGAGGCAGTTTTTCTTTAAAAAAAAAAGATTAAATATTTAACAACTAGTTTAATAATATAAACAAACACTGCTAAATTAAATTACTATATTTTTCAGCATAATGTTGTATATAGAATTTTTAACAGCACTATTGTATATTGTTATAAAAATTTCTTTATTTAAATATTATAGTATACATTATATCATAACTATACCATAAGTTAAAACGTAATATAATTATTAACAGGTATTTAGATAGTTTTAATTTAATAAAGATGATTTCGGAACCCATTATTTCCAAGCTAAAATTTAAAAAAAAAATAATTAAAGGAACATGAGCTTCGAGAAATACCGCTGACAACATCGTGAAAATAATTTGAACGTGACGTGGATTCTATTAGTTTATTAACTTTGAATTTCACTTCTATAATTTATATGTTACCTTTTGATATAAATGGGGGGGGGGGGGTTCTAATATTGATTTAGTATCCGAATGGAAGCGTATCGTGCTTCCACGCCACAGGTCAAATCTCTGGATGGGCACGGTCTACTCACCCTTTCATCCCTTCAGGAAGTTGGTAAAATGAGTAGCAAGCTTGCTTGGTGCGTTTCACAGGGGTTTCGCGTCTGACTAATCATCTGATTGGAACATCTGCTCATGCACCTCAGCGCCCAAAGTCATGAAAAAGGAGCTAGGCATAGGTGGCCTTGGCCGTTATAAGGCCACTAAGTTTAGTTTTAGTTCAATATGATTCTTTTTAACACTATACCAGTTGACTGTGTCGATAATATGAAGCAGTGCATGTGCGCTTGTAAAACAATTAGTATATTAGGGCTTTGAAAAAACCCATAAGGTTTTAAGAAATTATAATTTGGACCATTTAAGCTTAAGAACTCACTTCAAGTGCCCACAATAAAAGAAAAAATGAAATCAGTACTTTATACATAATACTTAGCATATTTCTGGAAAAGAATTTCGAGAAAAAAATTCTGAAAAGAAAGGCCTATTAATTCAACGTTGGAACTATTTTGATGGTAGCAGCACACTAACTTCTTATGCTGCAAAAAAAAAAAATACCAGTTAGCTCCCTGCTTTGCTTATAATACGAACCAGCCCATTACATGCACCAAGTTGAGAATATACGAAAAATATTTGGATGAGATAGAGAAGGAACCATTTTTATGATAACATTTTACAGAACCCGAGTGAAAGTGTTACATTAAAAAAATTAACAAATATATGTGTTTTTCATTTTTTTTTCATGTGTTTTTCATAATAATGTTATTCATTTTTATTAATTTAAACTAAATGCGCATATTAATATAAATTAATAAAAAATTAAATTGAAGAGAGCTTTTTATAATGTTTTCAATTTCATGAAAATGTTGTGTTCCTGCTGTTTCTTATCCCAAATGGTATAGCTTAGCTACATCATAAAAACAACGATGTGTTATTTTATGAAAATCATGCATCTTAAGAAAATTCTACATTACGACGAAGTAAGTGAAGCTAAAGTTATTTTTTCTATGTAATTTACTGCGTTGTTGTAACGGTTTAATTTATGAGAGGAAATTCAACTACATTGTTTTACTTAATATAAGTGCATGTACGCTACATCGTGTATATGTATGCTTAATTTCGGAATTTATTTAAGTATTGCCAGCCAAATACTAAACTTTTTAACTATTTAATGGCTTAAGACAGCTTTATAACCCTTTAAGACCCAACCCGCATGATCGTGCGCGTTAGACATTCTTATACATTTTTACTTCTGGAATATTCGTATGTAAAACAAAAACCCGAATCCAACGATTGAGCGTGTTTTCTAAAGATGTAAAGTATCGTTTTTTATTAACAGACGGTGGTTGTAGTGTATGTTTTACTTTCAGCTGGCAAATCTAACTAGGTTTTCAAATACAACGAAAACACGTCTGCTTTTTATCTGTCATAAAAAGATAATAATCCATATATTTCTAATTGCATGAATACAAGTTTTTGTATTAATGTTTAAATAATTGTAAAATAGAAAAAAAATATTACTTATGCTCTATTAATGTGGCTTCTAGGGCTCGGGATTTCGTAACCCGCACGATCGTGCGGGTTCGGCGTTACTTGAGTCCCTGCAGCTGTAAAGGTTACCATGCAAATTTTCTTTTTTGTTTCAATAATTTTGATGAAAGCCTACATAAAAATGAAATATACAGTTATATAATTAATACCAAATTTTCTTGGGGGTCGCCATTGACGAGTCCCTTTTTTTCTTTCTCTCTCTCTCTCTATCTCTTGCAATTAATTTTCTTTTCCATACATTTGTTGAGGAGTATGGCATTTTTATCCTCTCCACAGATATCTGCACCCATATTCTTCCTCTCCCCCCCCCACCAAAAAAAATCTGGGTTTCCCGGGGGTAGTTAGTATAATGTGGTTTAAATATATATATTTTTTTAAATAATAAAATAATTTTCTGACACATTTTACTATTTTTCATGGAATACTGTGTTAACTTTTAACCAAAAACTTTTTCAGGTGTCTAAAAGGAGAAAAATTCTCACAGAAGAAATTTCTCAATTGATGAGTAAATCAGATTGAACTTAGATCAGAACTTAGTGATCTCTCGGTTGATGACAATGCTGCGAACAAAACATATGAATTTCGTATACTAGAAGGAGAATCAAGTTCAGATGAGAGCGATGTAGAAACACATGGGAATATTTTAAATGGAAAGAAAATTTTGGATCATTCTTTACCATAAAAAAGTACCTTGAACACATTCATTAAATTGATTTAGCTGTTGAAAATTCTTGGTTTCTGCGCAAACAAGATGCAATATCAAATAAAATTCCTCTAAAAATCAAAATAGATCAATTAAAATTTAAGTTAGAGATAATTGAAGCGTTATTAGCCTCTCCACCTACTAACAAAAGTATTTTAACTGATGATGAAGATAACACACAGCGTTGTAATTCGTCTCTCAAAAAGATCGAAGCTTTATAATCCATCTGTTATACATGTCATGGCGTTTTTCCAGGCCATTCCAGGATAAAAGGCTTGGCATGAAGCAGCCGTTTTTGATGTTTTGATGACATTTCAAAGCCTCGCATGGGCAGATTTGAAAACTACGAAAGCAGTTCGAAAGCATGTGAAAAATGCAGTGGTTATTTATACTTGTCAAAAACAAAACAAAAAATTGTTACCGTAAATAAATAATGAATTAATAAAAGAGTTAATTTTCATAAATAATTTCCTTATTTGTAACAATTTTAGTTGAATTAAGATTGTTTCTTCAATCAACTTAGAGCTAAAAATGTATAACTCGTAAAATTTCATGTGTGGGTGACCTGTTTCACAGATGACGCCCAACCCGCACGATCATGCGGGTACCGTCTACATTCCAGGGGGAGGGGGAATTTTTTTATTATTTTTCCCAATGTCAGTGGGCTCCATATAGTATTAATAACCAGAAGAATTTAGTATTTGAAGATAAAAATAATTCGGGTCTTAAGGGGATATCACACGTTTGTAACAAAGACAACCATTTTACTTGCCTAATGTGGGAAAAAAAATATTCAGTAGAATTTTTTCTGGCATTTCAACCTGCGGCTTGATGAACAAAGTTATGCCTTCACCCCATAAGATGCGAAATGAGTTAAGGGCATATCTTGCGGTAAAAAAGAGCGTGATCTGGTTCGAAAATACAGTACTTTGTTTACTATCAAAAATAATATATATATATATATATATATATATATTTTAAAAAATTTTAATTTTTTAAGTATATAAATCAGGAGTAAACTAATTATAATTGAATTATACTTCTCGAATTCACAGAATTAGAAATTTGTTTTAAATAAATATTCCTGCAGAGTGGAGTACTTTTTGAAAATATAAGAAACTTCAATATTCTTTATAAAATGAATATAATATTGTATATATATATATACCTTTTTTTATTGAAGATTGATGAAGCAAGACATTTATAAAATACAAATGAAGCATTTTGAAGAAGAGTTTTGCAGCAAATTTTAAAACACGTTCAGCACAAACACTAATACCTGAGACGCATTAATCACAAAACAGTATTCAAAATCAATTCGTAAACAAATATGGCATTTGAAAAAGTTTCGTCTTTCTTCGAATTCATTTTCAATAAAAATCAAACATTCGCTTGGGTTCTTTTATCTAATAATTCCCTGTTCATTTGAATTATGGAGATAACAAACTAAATAAAAAGATTACACTTCAGAAGAGAATTGCAAATGAAGCGCATAATCTTTAAGTATTGAGTTTCTTGTTTTTTTTCCCTGATGATCAATTCAAATAAATAAGAAGATACAATTTTCTTTCTGAAGGCATTTATGCATTCTGCATTTCATATAATTTCCGCTGAGTTACTCTTACATGTCATTGAATATGTTATAAAATTCTAGAACAAAACTTAAGCGGACTTTTTCCTTTCCTTCTCTCATTATTTGTGTTGTCGTCATTCTTTTAACACTTTCATGACAATTGATTCAGACAACCACTTCTATGTTTTTACTTCTCTAACTATTGTTTATATTTCAAAAGCATGACTAACGACATTTTTATTTATATCTTTATTGATTATATGTCACTTTAAATTTTATTAACAATGTCTCAGTTTCAGGAGAAATAGTAAGTCGTGGCTCATAAATAACGGTTCTTTCAAATGAATGAAAAGGACTCAAAACTTGGTCTCGAAAAAAATGTAATTCTTACTTGTTTCGCTTAAAAAGTTTTAGTGGAGTGTTAAAATATGAATTTAAATCTATGCATTGACAATTCGTTTGAAAAATAAATTCTTTTCATTTGAATAAGATTATTATTTTCCATTAAGTAAGAATATTACTTTTAAGCTCTTCAACAGATAAAATAATTCCAAGATTGATATCTCCATCCTAATTGTTTTGATTTGAATCGTAAATTATATATAGTAACTTCATTCTAAATGGTTATTCCGATGCTTCCGAATTATTGATTCCCTAAACAGCCTTTATTTTCCTTATTACAGAAAAGTCCCATTCCTCGTTTGCTTTGTTTATTAAACTATTGATCGAAATAAAATAAGTTTTTTTCCTTCGGGTCAAATTGTCAATGTTATGCTTTAAAATGATGCAGATTTCACTGAATGTGTTATTAATATAATATTTTCTGAAGATTTTATTGTTAATTGAATAAATTCGAGACATAATTTTTTAAAATGTGGTTTTTCATTTTATTTCCGGTCATTTTTCCTATCGAAGTTTTTATTTGAATATTTTTATGTTGAAAAGTATTTTTCGTATCTAAAATTATTTTTATTGTAAAATAAAAGATTATTTCTTCTTCTCATTCATATAAAGATTCACCGCATAAGAATTTTTTGTGAGATAAAAAAAAGTATTAATGTCATTATGCTGTATTTTTGTTCATATTACTCAAAAATTGATTTTAAATAAATCAAAAATCAATGTATAGCATATACAATTTTATTTATTAGGCACACAGCTGTTAAACGATACACTTTCAAATAGTTTATGCATGAAATCTAAAACAATGAATTGAAAAACGTATTATAGTAAAACGAAAAATGATTTTCTACATTTAAATACAATTTTCCTTTGGTTTTAATGACCTTCCAGAAAAACATTCAACAGAAGGCAAAAAAGTATAGATAGGTTACAGATGGAAAGTTGAATTCTTTTAAAACGGCAATGTAAAATATGACAGACAGAATTACAATTCTAAAAAATTCTTGATACAATGGAGCTACACAAAACAGATAAAGAGTACATTTTCACAGCCATCATTTTCATAAAATATATTTAAATGTTATAGGGCTAAAATATATATTTTACTAATTTTTAAAGCTACTTCCAAAAAGTTAAAACTTCATCACATTATTTTTCAGATATTTTAAAACGTTCTCTCATTTGAAAAAAAAAAAGGAAAATTACTTTTGTAGTATTTTTTACTTTAGTTTACAAAAACGAATGTGTAAATCAATGATAATTATAAAATATGTGAAAAGTAAATGCAGAATAATTACATTTTTTTATTGCTTTTATTATAAATTACACTGAAGTATTTTAATATTCGGCTCATTTTCTATATTCCAGTAATTACATTTCACATTATATTTAATTATATTCTGTCTCTAATGATATCACAATAATTTTTTATCAAAATTAAAAAAAAGAAATAATAATTTTATTTCATGATATTCACCATCGATGCTTATTTCAATAGTTTCATTTACATTTTTAAAATATTTTCATATTATCGCGTGTTTTTGCACAACCACGTGCATTTTTTAAATTCATTCTGTTATACTTCAAAAATTGTCTCTTTATTTCTTTCAAATAGCTAGGTGGGTTTCTTCTAATATTGTATACGTTTTATACAAACAAATTCCACAAATTTATTACTCACGAAGCTGCAATGTTAAGATATCGTAACCTTACATTTTTTTGCGTTCCCCTGAAACAAAACAAAAATCTTAAGCTTATTTAAGTAGGCATATCTTTAAAAAAAACTGCTTAAAACAATCACGTTACAGTTAGAGAGATTTAAAATATGTAAACTTGTGCATTTAAAAGTAAAATATGCATCTTTTTGTAAATCTAAATTATTAGTTATTCATTAATATAAATAAATATATTTCATTAACTATTAGTGATCATATGATATACCGATATGGACCCACTCTACAGAAATTTTCAAAGCAAATATTGATTGATGAATTGTTTATTATTTCTCTTCGAAATTAATAAACAATAAATCAACAATCCGAAAAGGTTCAAAAAGACTATTAAAGTAAATATACTGCAAAATCTATGTTATTTTTAATGATGCTAATCTTTATGTTTCAATAAATATTAATATATGAAAAAAATTGTATTGAATACTTTAAATAAAAAAATTTAGCAAACTCAATAAAATATACAAAGGCATAGAAAAGAATGTTACAAGGTTAAATTATCAATGTTCCTAAAAAATAAAACACTTATTTTTAAAGCGAAATTTATAAATAAAATTCAATTCTATTCTCACTTAAGTAACACCATAATATCTAGATTCAAAAATATATATAATACCTTAAATATTAATTAAAAAATATCATAAATTCTTATTACCTTTTAGACTTCAAATTACACATAGAAGTAAGAAATTCGAAACGTTGCACTATTATTCCCTGGATTCTTTTTTTTTAAATCTCAAATAAGCTCAATAGTTTTATTTTATTAAAATTCTCGATATAATTTCAAAACTTTACGTTAGTCAATTTCTTTAATTAACTTTCTCAAAAATATTTTACTTACAGGAACTTAAACGTTCTCTTAATAAATTCATTTACACATTTCAACTTACCATGAATAAATTTGAAAAATCCCTCTAAAGTGTATTCTTTTATCAATATATCGGGTATTAAAAATTAGATATCTATTGGGTAATAACGAGACTAAAGGCATATTAAAACAAATAAATTGTACATGCAAGATTACAGAACTAAATCTTATAAATATGAAATAAAATAGTCTTAAAATTTATAAAAGTACACATAAAAATACTTTTAAGCCCATATCAAAATTAATCCTGCGTCAAAGAAAAATTATTTCCAACATTGCTTATATAAATTCATAGTTGATATCTTCATGTAAGGGTTAATTAATGAGAAAGATAGTAAAAAATATTTAATCTTACACTAAATACTAAAAAAAGAAACTCAGACGGAATTCATTATGCAATGTTTTGCTATTTTTTTTCCTCCGGAACATGAGACATGTTAACAACTTTCTGTACAAAAAAAAGAAACGAGGAAAGAAAGAAAATTCGAAACCTAAAAACAAGAAAGAACACTGTACATAATTAAAAAAAGCGTACTCGTCTCTTTTTATCTGTCAGATTATATCTCTTAATTAAATGCATATAGTTTGTAATTAACTGAAGAGTTGTTTATGTAACTTATCGGAATGATGTTTAATTTAAATAAATGTCTCTTTCCATCCATTTGACGTCTCAGGGGCTTTCAAAGTCGGTTATGTGCTGAAAAGTAAGAAAGTGAATTTATTCTAAAGGAATTGTGATAAATGTCAAGCATTTCCTAGGGACTTATGAGCTTACATTAAAAAGCAGGCAGATTATCTTTTCTAGGGGATTCGCGTGCCTTCGGCAGTTTTTCTTTCTCTTTTTAAATTGCACTATCTCCAATTTGGAAATGTTGAGAATTAGTTTTACTGCGATTGCATAGAATTAAACGTTCAATACATCTCAGCAAAAAAATAAGGTAGGGAATTTAGTGGAAAAAGGAAACATTCAAAACATTCATTATTGTGTTTTTAATAACAAATATTTCTTCTATGGGTAATTTAATATTTAGGAAGATAATCTTTCATTTCTAACATTTCTTAAAATATATATGAAGTATGTGTTATTTTTGTAAGAGTGAATTTTTAAGTTGAAATATATCTTTCCATTGTGTCATTATAAATTGATGAGAAAAACTATTGAAACAAATAAGTTAAGAGTTATTTATCGTCGTAAAAGTTAATCTGTTTGTTAATGAGAAATTTTAAAAAAAGCAATTTAAGAATAATTTAATTAAAATGTGTTTTAGAATTCTAATATATCTTTTTAAAGTCCTTCATTTATACTCCATAAACTACCCAACAACTAATTTATAACAAAACTAAATTGTTTTTAAACTATATAAATTACTAAAAGAAAAATATTTGTTCTTTTGCTAATTCTCTATGTTTATCTAAATCTGAAGTATCGAAAGTTAATAATATTTATATTTACGTATTGAATGCAATAGTATTAGATAAGTGTTATGGTAAAATCCATAAAAGTAATACGTATTTATTAAAATATGAATAATTATCTTATAATATAGCATTACCAATTCATTTTTATACAAATTAAAGATTTCCGATTTTATATTAAGTAAAGTGTTTTTGAAGAAATTCTCACAGTTGAAAACAGTTAAAATCTTAATCTATGCTTGGAACCAAGAAATCTATTTAATTCTAATATGAAATTACTCAACTATAATGCAAATAAATAAATGTAACTGTTGTAACTTCAACTAATGTAAATGTTTATTAAGTAAATTGTATAAACCTCAGAAGAAGGATATACTTCATTTTTATTATTACACCTTCTTTGCTTTTTAGGAAATATTTTGCAATAGAATTTTAAAAAGGTACAATAACACACACACACATATATATGTATACAATACTACATGGAAAAGACTACTCCCATTTGAAAGGTAGAGATATCTTGTATGTATTATTTTTTTAAATTGCCTATACCAACGTTTCTCAAACTGGGGGGCGTGATAACTCTATGGGGGGGGGATCGTGAGCACATTCAAAAGTCAAAAACAAAAGATTATTTAAAAAAAGTACTGATTTACTGAAAATGAAAAAAATACATTCTGACATAATAAAAAATAAAATACACATTTACACTCATATAATTTACTTATAAATGTATCAATACTACACATGTATTTGATAATGAATTTAACAATGCTAAGTTAAGAACAAGTTCAATAATAACCAGTGACCCCATGGTCTTGTCATATATAAAATTATCTCCAAAAATTAACACTTATCTTGATAATTTGTTATGTTTATAATTAATCAATTAACTGTCAAAGTCCTTTTATTGCATTTCATAGCCTTCGGAATAATTTTATGAATAACTGTGCACAAAAAAGATAGTACTTCCGAAAGACATATATATACGTCCGGGGAAAATAATGCTTTGGCTGAGGAAGACGTTTGTATACGCCGGTGACATTTAAGAGGTTTTAATCGTATTCTAGCTTTAGCATCAAAGTATAGTATAATTGAGTTCAATAGATTACGTATAGAGGGGGGTGCGATGAAAATTAGGATTGAATATTGGGTCGCCAATATTGAAAGTTTGAGAAGCACTGGCCTAAGCCCAAGACAATGCATTTATATTAATTTAAAACCAAACAAAAATGTTTTCTGAATTTAACCAAAATAAGTAGCTTAATAATGTTGTTTTAAAATCTAAAAAACTTATAAAAGATCAAAATACACTTGTACTCTAACAAATTTTGATTCAGCTTACGTTATTGAAAAGTAATATAATTAACATTCCATTTTGTGATAAGCATCGCTACCTGACTGTGATCTGAACAGCTTGCGGGAGCTGGAGCTAAATAACTTCATCAGAAGCATCTATTTCGGCAATATAACTTGTTTTTAGAAATTATTGATTTTCACAAAAACTTTATTATTGTGACAATGTAATCAGTATATAAACTTTGAGATGATTATTATATTGATATTTTTGTTTAGTTCATGATATCTAGGTGTGTATGCGAGTAATTATGTTGTTCAAATTGTAATTTAAAAGGTTCTTTCAAATTGTAGGTCATTAATAAGTTTCTCATTTTTTGGAGTTCAAGTGTCATTTTTATCACTTTACCCTGTCTCAAAATTGCAAGGTCCGTCGTCAAAAGTCTTCGAGTTGCTTCAAAGTGAAACGTTAATAAACAATTAATCAATCTAATTTTCTGATGTGTTTAAAATATAAAGATTTACTAGACTTACTTTGGCTGATAAGATATTTTGTTTTCCTCTGCATCAGTATAGTGTTATGAATTTTCGAATATATCTAAAATAAAATTAATAATATCATTTTTATACAAGACATTATACACGAGCACAATTCTTCTCCATCAACACAAAGTAGCAAAAAGAATCAAGTCCATCTTCTCTGGTTTCATCAGTCAAAATTAAGATTTATTTTGGTAGTGTTGTTTAAACCGTTGTATTTCTTGTAAAACATTCGAAACTTTCTTTCAATAGGAATTTAAAAAGTTTACTTATTTCAGATGGAATATGAATTAACTAATCAAAAATTGAAATTGTTTCAGCACGCTTTTTACTTTTAAATATTGATTTTCAAATTAATTCTAGATGACGTATTAATAAATGATTAAACTTTAAATTTGAAAGATTTTTCCAACATTTATTGATATATCTACTATTTTATGGTGATAAATATCTAATTTTGAAGCTTGTTGATATTGATACAATAAAAATTCGGATTTCTCCTGAAGAAATATCTAGCTATACTACCTCTACAGCCGTCTATAATTTCGAAGATTTTGTAGATAAAGGATTTTGTGATAGAACTGATCATCAATCATGTCTTATATATGTTCAGTGAGATTTAAGGTATCCTACGTTCGGGACCATGATTTAAAAAAAAAAAACGCATTAATGTATAATTTTCATGATATTTAGTGTCACTTAGAATAGAATGCATGCATAAAATTGTTTTAAGGACATTATGACAAAAAAATTATTTAAATACAATATTTTGGCAAAAAATTAACTTAGAATAACCTTTTTTCAAAATGTTCTCCTTTTGTAAAAAATGCTTCTATTGTACTAATATTTTGTCTGCTTATAGCTCAGACCTCTGTACAAAGGCTCAACTATGACGTTTGAAAAATTCAAACTATTTTCAGAGTTACAACCATTTGAAATAATTATCGGCGTATTTTCTTAAAATTCCTCCCTTCTGTTTTCGTAAAACATGGATAAACCGACTTCCGAGTTATGCATTTCAAAAATTCTAGTTGAGCCTCTGTACAGAGGTCTGAGATATAGACAGGCAAAATATTAATACAATAGAAGCATTTTTTACAAAAGGAGAATATTTGGAAAAAAGGTTATTCTAAGTTAATTTTTTGCCAAAATATTGTATTTAAATAATTTTTTGTCATAATGTCTTTAAAACAATTTTATACATGTATTCTAATCTAAGTGACACTAAATATCATAAATATTATCTATTTACACGCTTTTGCAAAATCACGGTTCCGAACATAGTCGAATACCTTACAACCTAGTGGTTAGAGTGTGCTATATCATTGATTTGATTTCTTTACAATATTTGTCAAATCAGTTGATTTTGGCCTGGTGATGTGACGGGTTTTCCAAAAAAAATTTCATTATTATTTGTGTACATGAATGGCGGCGAAAGCATTGAAAGCAACTGAAAATAGTCATTTTCTTTCGATTAATAATTCAGTTTGACCTAAAGACCCACATACGAAAAACAAACCACACCATTATGAAGTCATCCCTTTCTTGCACAGTATCTTGTTGACAAATTATTTCCTTTTCCTTGAACAATATATGTCATATTTGTACCCCATCATCAGATCTTACCACCTGGAATCGTGATTCATCTAAGCAAGCAGTTTTTTATTTATAATCCTACTAATAGAAGCGTTGCAGCCAATATTTTGTTGATACTACAGCCACTCAATTTTGTCTTCTATTGCCATGCATTATTAAAACGAAATCTGTCTTCACTGTGAGAGCGGACACTTGTATCATATGTTCCACATTCAGTGTTGCTGCTATTTGATGCCATGTTGCATGTCAAATAATTCTGAGTACGCATGTATCATTTATCTGGTTTATGAAGTAGAAATCATCGGCCACTGTCGTTTCTGTGGTAAGAAGTGACGTCTGAAATTGTGTATTCTCAGCACACTTTTGACAATGTATATAAATAAAGAGAGAGATTTTTTTCTAAGATAGATTTTCACCATTTTCTTTTAATTTTCGTCATGGGGCTATAATCGCATCAAAAAATTATTCACGTGAATTACTTGAGTACAAATGAAAGGCCTGACAGTGCATTGTCCATTTATACAATTTTTTTTATGTAGTGCTACGATTATTTAAATACAATCAAATTTTAATCTATCCAATGCCATATGGTATTTCCGTATATCTATCTATCTTTATGTATACATATATGGATAGATAAGGAGAAAGAGAGAGAGAGATTTACTGGCAAAACATTTTTAACCCCTCTGGCCGGAACATCAATTTTTTAGCCGTACTGAGGAACATCCATCTGATAGACGGGTACGTATTTTTTTTTTGAATTAATTACTTTAAGGACTGTTTTAAATGTTCTTATAGCTCACGAAATTGAGTATGGCTGAAATAAGATGTGTGGGGTTAAATCAAGAACAAAAATATATTTTTATCACTAGAATGGCGACTAGTATTTTTATAAAAAATGATTAAAAGTTATTTATATTCATGTAAAACTAATTAAAAATAATAATACCAAACACGAAAAAAACTATAGGAATTTACGTCTAATAGACGGTGATAGATAAGAAAAATCGCCCATATCGTGAGTTGAAAAAAATCGCCATGTACCGCCATGTGATCTTCTCACTGGGTAGAATCCAACTAAAGATGTCAAGGCTGCCCACCCCAAAAATGACACCACAAGCCTTATCTAAAGGCATCAAAGCAAATTATCCCCGTCTGAGAGATGGATGCTCCTGTCTAAGGGTTTAGCATATTTTTATTTTTAAACATTTAATTCTTCAATTACATGTATTTATATATTCCATACTTACATGTCTAGCTGCTTTAGTCCAATATTGAAATAATTCTAAATTTATTACTATTTTTGCAAGTATTTTATTTAAGTAGATTTAATATAAATATATAGTAAACTGTGAAATGTTATCATAAACATGATAAAAGCTACTATCTACCAGTGTCTACCTCTTGGCAGTGAATTTCTAAGATGCTATGTAAATGTGCAGTGATGTTTAAATTAAGCATATATGTACAATATTACTGCAAGTCAAACTGTCTGTGACAATATAAATCATGCTCATGATTACTTATTCATTTCAGTCTGAAAGCATGTATTCAATGTAAACAGCTCTTACGATTATTTATGGTTTTGATAGTTAAGTCTTCGCTAAGCCCTTTATTACTATAATCTATTGATGCAATATCAGATATGAATTGACTTGGATTTGTTATTAAAAAATATAATTTTAAACATTTCTTTAAAAAAACGTCATTAAATGTTGATGCTAATTTAGAGTGCTTATTCAGCTTTCGTTGAGGGACATTTAGCCTTTTTGATTAGGCATTGAATAAAGCTCCTAAAATGTAATCATCATTTCGATTATTTTCTGTATTTTTTTAAAGGATTTGAAAATTGAATTAATTTTCATTTGGATTTTTTTTAAAGTTCCATAGTTAAACAGGTTTATTTTGTAACACATTAAGGTATCCGACTACGTTCGGAACCGTGATTTTGCAAAAGCATATAAATGGATAATATTTATGACATTTAGTGTTACTTAGATTAGAAAATGGATATAAAATTGTTTTAAAAATATTATTACAATAAAAAATTATTTAAGTACAATATTTTGACAAAAAATGAACATAGAATGACCCATTTTCAAAATATTCTCCTTTTGTGAAAAAGGCTTCTATTATAATAATATTTTGCCTGTATATAGCTCAGACCTCTCTACAGAGACTCAACTAGAATTTTTGAAATATATAACTTAGACTTAACTCTATCCATGTTTTACGACAACAGAGGGGAGAAATTTTAAGAAAAAAACGCCGATAATTATTTCAATTGGCTGAAACTCTGAAAATAATGTGAACTTTTCAAAGATCATAGTTGAGACTCTATACAGAGGTCTGAGCTATATACAGGCAAAATATTATTATAATTGAAGCATTTTTCACAAAAGGAGAACATTTTGAAAATGATTATTCTATGTTAAGTTTTTGTCAAAATGTCCTTGAAATAATTTTATACATGTATTTTAATCTAAGTGACACTGAATATCATGAAAATTATCCATTTATGCGCTTTTTTAAAATCTCGGTTCCGAACGTAGTCGGATACCTTAATTATCATAATCAGCAGATTTTCAAAAAAAAAGTAAACATTAATTGTTAATTTGCTGTAGTTCTTAATTGCCAAATATCAATGTTCTAAAAAAATGTCATTTAAATTTAATTTCTAAGTTATGAAAACATGACCTTTTTACATTCAATTTTTTAATTTTTTTTTTTATTTGTTATTTATGAAAGACATTTATGCCAGTTATTTTTTATCAGAACTTAAAAAAATTAATATAATATCCGTTAAATGTTAAATTGTTTCGATGAAATTATTTAAAAGTTATTCCAAAGATTGCCTTTTAGGCACTTTGTTTTTTATTATCCTTACAAATACATATTCAATAACTTAATGTTAAATGGTGATTTAATTTTTTATAATGAAAAAAATTCTAAAGAGAAGCAAGTTTTTATTCCTGTAAATTTAATATTAAAAGTTGAGGATAATAAATTCACTCACTTTCTTTCACTGAATCTGTAAGCGTTTCCACATCTTAAAGTAACTGGCATTTCTTAAAAATTTATTTAACTCCTTTGTTTAGCCAAATGTAGCATAAAAAATTGTTTATAAAATTAAGTTAAAAATATAATATTGGAGAATATAATGATTAAGAATAAAAATAATTCATAAAAATATTACTCAATGCACACAAAAGACAAGTTCAAAATTAGCATTTGCTTCAAAACTCAAGATATAAATGCTTTAATCATTCCGAAAAAGAAATAACAAAGACTCATCCCAGCACTAGCATTTGAAAATTAAATTACTATTATTTTGTTTCCTTTTTAACTCTAAAATATTTTATTATATTACCCTTTATTAAATTTCGAGTTTTGGAAAAAGAGAGTTAATATTGACTACGAAGATGTATAAGTTTATCTGTCTCAATTCCAAGTTTTATAACATAATTACGCTCTCTCTCTCTTAATTCTTATTTCTATATATTTATTCACATGGATTTTAATAAAATTTATAATCTGAAATCTCCCCTGTTTTAGAACTTTTAAGTTAAATGGGTTATTAAACATCACAGTTATAGCATAGAAAATTTAATATTTAAGTTTAATATAAATATATTAACAGTCTATATGTAATGCTTTTCATTTAATCCAAGCATTCTCTCAAACTGTGTAAGAATAAGTACTATTAACCGTATAATTTCAAAAATTTTATTTCTTTTCTATAAAATTTAGATGAACATAATTTGTGTACTTTTTTCAGTTATGTTCCTCAACCTATTTTTATAATGATATGTTTTTTTTTTAAAAAAATGAACAACTTTTTTACTTCCTCAAATAATTAAAGCTTATTTTTTTGCATTCCCTGAATTAAACGCTTTTTTTCTTGTAAAAACTGTGTAAATAACACAAAATTTATCTGATTGGCTTAAAGTCTAAATGTATGCATTTCCATGCACGTTCATTAGCATCAATAAGAAATAGTAAGTTTGGTTTTTCGGAAATTAAAAAATTTAAAACTAGAAGATAAAAAAAAAACAGGTAAGCTTTATTTTTCTTCGAAAAGTTTTATTTCTTCTCACTATTCAAATAAAGAATGATTTTTTTGGGTTGTACATGAAAATTACGCCTATACTCTGGAACATTGAAAATAGGGTCCTAAGAAGTAAAAAGGCTACAATCGCAAAAATTAGCAAGTTAGTTGAAGAATGTACGATATGGAAATGATCTAAGTTTGGCCCCAATACACACAACCTCACACCTGCAGAAACGCTACAATCAGAAATTGGGTTCTGTATAAACTGGTGCAGAGTGGAAGATTTATAAACGTAACACAACAACATTCAGACTCCAGAAGGTTTTTAGAAATCAAAAAATTCCATGCAGACATGTGATGACATTTCACGCAGTTCAGCGAGTTTCAGAGTCCTGATCGTCGCCATGAAATCCGTAGACTGGCCCTCGCGTTGTGATGCTTGCCAGGTTGATCATTCAGCGGACGTCGTCAGAACAGTTTGGCAGCATTGAACATAAAATGGTACTCACGTGTGGAGAACCAGGTCTGCAGCGACAATGAAAACCACAAAAGGGAGAGGGTCGAAGGATTATGGGGCAACCACTCGTGGATTCCTCAATAACTCGTCCCACGATACATTCAGATATAAAGCTTCCACAAACTATTTGTGTAACCGAATTTGCAATCCAAGCACCTTTTCTGAGCTTTCTTTAAAACCGAAACATTGGTAACTCCGTCTATATTGGTGTCAAATCAGATTAACTTGCAAAACCCCAGTTTGGCAAAGCACAATGTATACTGATAAATCACGGTTTGTTTTGGAAGCAAATAATATCTACTCACAGGTTAGGAGAGACTCTGGTGTGCAAGTAAATTCCACACATACATGATTTCCCATTTTATTATACCATTACTGCTCGCTTTGCAGACGTAATGATCTGGGTTGCCACAACCGATGGTAGTCGGTCCACTCTAATAATGGCACGTGACAGCTTAACGGGCCAGCTTTATGGTGATAATATTATTTGCCCCAATGTGGTACTTTTGCTAAAAGGCTTTCAAGCAGCAATACTTCACCAAGATAATTATCGTTCGCATAAAGCTCAATTAGCTTAAGAGTTTCTGCGCCATGTTCTCTCATAGCCGAAACGCTTCCCAGACTAGTCTCCGATACAGCATTTGTGTATCCAATTGAAACGCCAAATGCAGCCTTGTCACTCAGCATATCATTTGGGGAAGGCAGTCCAAAATTTATGATCCTATCTACTTCGAGGACAACAACGTCCAGTCAATAGAATACGGGACCGTGTTGCGACATGTATTGCAGTAGGAGGTAGTCCGACTCACTATTGATGTTTCAGAGTGTTTATCTAATTGTACACACTGCATTCGCTTAACCGTAGAATGCTACCCTTTGAAAAATTTACGGGAATGATACCCATTCGGCTCCCAGACTACCTGAGTCTTGGCATGCTAAAAACATAATTTAAAAGTTAATAACATAAAAATTATACTACCTGCAGATGGTTTCATGGCATCCAGTCTTTACGTAATCAAGAGAGCAAAACTATTTATTTTTAAAATAATCTTTAAACGTATCATCCTGACGTTCTAGAACATAATAAACAAAATTTACAAGTCATTCTACTACACTACTTACATGGGCAAAAAGCACAAAATTTCCTTTTTATTTAGCTAACGATTGTTCAGGTGGTTCAACGTTCTGCTCCAATTTCAAAATTTCACAAATAATTGTCCTTGTTGATCGAGGCAAAGTTGCTACATTTAGACGTTTTTAAACCCATTGCCCAAAGAAATCTTCACTTAGCTTTATCACAAACTTTCTTCTAGATAATGCTTCATCATATTTGTGAGCCATATTATGCACATATATAACTTGTGCATTTACTAGACTGATGTCTATCATGCAATAAAATGCACAAAGACGCCCTCGACAAGTTTTTCTACTTTGTGGCATGTTGTTACACATCTGATCTAATGTTGTGTTGCATAGTAAAACTCAATTATTTCCTGTTTTCCACTTTCTTCATTTATATTCGGTCTTTCATAGTATGTGAATAGAAGAACAGTACATGTGTTTTGTTTTGTTTTATACGATAAAAGAGTTTTAGCTTGGTCAAAACAATATATAGACGTTCCTACGCTTCCATATCGCAACTCTAAGAGTTCACGAGGAATTTCTCGTTCGTTTCCCCGAATAGATCCAACAACCGTGATATTAATTAGAATCTTCAGAAGTTTGTCAACTTTCCAACTCATTCTCAGAAATAAAATTTTCATCACCACTCAACTTTTAATAATTCACGGATAGTCCCAAAAAGTTTCGCCGCGAAAACGTTTTGGCACCGTCCCGACAACGCAGAAGGAAAACTAAGACAGCTTCTCAATTCCAAATGTTACTGCTACCCATTCGTTTCTCAGACCAACATTGTTCTAAAAATACTACATGCAAAAATATTTTGAGAAAAAGAAACATATGTAGTGTTCAAGGTCATATGAAGGTACTGAGTAATACATTACATTTCCTGCTTTTTTTTGGGGGGGGGGGGTACAAGGTTATTTGTTATAGGCTTAGTCTGCTAAACTTAGGTAGCATTTTAGGGTTAAATGTTTTGATTTTAGAATAAATGCAACTAAATAATATCACTAGAACAAACATTGAGGATATTGTTTAATTCTTTCTTTTTCTTAAGTGCATCCATCATTTGCTTTGATTATTTTTTCAGAAACTTTTGCAGGCGAAAAATTTAATAGCAAATATTCGTATTTTTCCTTCATCTAAATTTTAGTTTAAGAAATAGAAACCACTTATATATAAAACTGGAATTCGTTTCAGACATTTCTCTGAAAAAATTCGTATGATTTAACTTTTCAATATTTTATTACTATAAAGAAATCAAATATTTGTCATGCTCTTTTCTTAGAGATTGAAAAGCGAATTCTTACATAATAAAAGTTACTAATGTGTTTTGAGAAATCTTTAAATCGATCTACTTGTTTTTTTTTTTTCAAATAACTAAACAGTTCACTATTCCGTTTCATTTTTTTAGCATTATTACACAGTTCTTCCGAAATGTAAAGAAATTTTTGATAACATGTTCCATTAAAGCTTAAAATCAAATTTAAAGAATGATGTTACTGAAAAATGAGACTCCACAGTCGAATAATGTTTTTGCTTCAAAAAAGACACACATATGTGTAGTCAGAAGTAAATCTAATTTTAGCAATCAGACTTATATTTGTACAAAGCGTCTGAAGGTGTCAACGAAATAGAACCGTATCGAGAAATTTATCAATTACTGAGTTTGTATCGCCAGGTTTTTCTATCTATTTCCAGAATTTAACATTTTCTCTTGGGAGGAAAGTAAAATTTAATCCTGGAAACATTTTTTGATTATTGTTTTTTTTTTCAATGCAAAAAGGTTTGATATTGCCCCACTTTCTTAGCACAAAAATAGTTCAATTGAATTGAAAAAATTTGTGACAATAATTAGTGGTATAAATTTACTTATTTGAGTAATTTTTAAAATTTAATTTAAAAGTGAAAATAGTTTTGATACATTTTTATGTCAAATGTATTAAGGAAGAAACGAATAAATAAAAATAAAATTGAATTTTTGTTAAAAAAATATTAAAAAGTTTAGATCTCTATCTCTTATATAAAAAGGTTTAACAGTCATATAAAATTAATTTTAACTAGCAATTAGTCATTCTTATCGAAAAAATTACTCGTATAAATCTCCATATTGGTCATACATTTGTATCAGATGCACTTATTTCACTTAAACATACAACTCTAAAATTTATTTCAAGTTTGCATTATTTGAAGAATTTTTCCCATTTTCTACATAAGTGTTTTCTATTCTATATTCATATAGTGTCTTTGAAGAATGTATCGGGAAAAAAGAAATTTTAGGTTGATTCATTGTGTTGTTAAAAGTAGGATTCAGGGCATAATAAATGTGTTCCTCTAACGACTAAAGCCTCCAGTTTTATGAAATAGTGTAACAGTAACCCCATTCTTTGTCAAAATAAAGAGAACAATTTATGTCTAAAACGTCTAATGGGTTTTATGGAGTATATAAAATAGGAAAATGTTTTAGAGATATTTTGATAAATGTAAATATAATGAGGAAGAAATGGATAAATTTTAATAGTTTTTTTAGACGTATTGTGTGAAAAGATTTATTCCTTTTTCAATTAATTTGTGCTATAAATTATCCATTCTTATCCTACAGATTAGTAGTATGTATCTCTCTAATGGTGAAACACATCGGTATCAGATGCACAAAAACATGCAAAAAGCTCTCAATTTTGCATTACAGTTGTTTATTTCTCTTCATTTTACTGACAATCATACAAGTAGTAGTCTTAAACCAGTATTATAATAATGTAACAAAATATTATTTTGCATACTGGAAAAAAAACTCATGTTACTATATTTTACTTTATTTATATGCTACGTTTTTTACATAAAAATACTTGCAGAAACTTTTATACTTTTTTCCTTTTTTACATCGAACCCATAAATATTTGCTTGTAATTTCTTTCATAATAGGATTTTTTTTAAAAAAGAGGATAAAACTATAAAAATGTTTATGTGCAACATTTTGTCTTAAAAATTCCCAATAATTTAATTAAATCTACCGAATTATAATATTGTACAATTTTACTCTTTAGGAGTGAAAACATGTTTGTGCTTTTTCATCAAATGTATTTAACAATTTAAAAAATTAACAGCTGCTTATAGATTGCAATTGTAAAAAATACATTAATTTAAACAACGTTTGTATAAGCTACATGAAATTAAATTACTTGATACATTTTTATAAAAAAAACCTAACATGTTGAAGAAGTGTAGTGCCAGAAACATTAGTTGAGATTGTCAGTTGTCAATAATATTGTCCGATTATTAATTAAATTATATCGTATTGGTGATTTATATTACAGAAGTTTACATTTATATAAAGTAATTTGTCACACCCTGTCTCATGCAATTATGATCAATTAATTGAAAGAATTTTCTAGATTATTTAAGACGAGCATTTTCGTCTCCCTTCTAAAATACATATATTTTCTACATATATTTCATTTCTATTATCTCTATAGTTCACTATTTTTCTTTGTTATATTTTTCTTCGTTTATTTTTAATGCTGTTATTGTATTATTTATCAGATTATTCCTTAACGTAATTTTTAATACTGAATTATACGTTTTACTAATTCTACAAATGTTGCATTAATGTTTTATAATAAAGGATGTTTCAGCGTTTATGTTGTACCAAGATTATTCAAACAGAAAGCAAAGAAGTATTATTTACCAAAACTAGTAATAGTTAGTACTTAAACTCTTAAACTAAATAATTAAAGCATATCTTAGGATATTCATTTTAAAGAAAATAGTAAAGATAAATAATGATATAGTGGCTACAAGTAAGCAACTGTTTGTGTAATACGCACTTTTTACACTCATGTGATTTAAATAAAGTACCCTATTTTAAGAATATTAACTCAAAAGAATTGTTTGATGAATAATTGTGTAGTTATTACATTATATCTTTATAAGACATTTTTATATGTATGAAATTCTATTTTTTCCCCAAAATGTGTTAATTACAAAACTTTCAACAAGCAACAAAGGGAGTAAATTTTCTTAAATATATCAGAAGCATAGAAGAAAAAAAATTTAATATTATATGCACAAGCTTAAAGATTTAAGAAATATTGATTCCTTTCCCCAAAAAATATTAATCTGAAAAGAAGGAATAAATATATTCATTTCATTTGAAAAGAATAGATTTATATATTTCGCTTTAATTCCTTTCACGTAACTAAATCAGCTGGTAGAACGGCAATATCGGTACATTAGATAAATACATTATTTTTATCACTAAATGTAAGAAATAAGAAATAAAAAACTTTATTTGCACCCCAATCATATCTGGAACAAATTTTCGGATAGTATATCCTATAAATAATAATAAAACTCCTGGTTAGTTATTTCCATAAAGCACATAATAGGTACCAATATTTAAATAATTCAAAATGATGTAATATGAATTCAAAAAGAGAGAAAGAGAGAGGAAAATATATTTTTTAATCACATTAAAAGAGCAAACATGAAGCTTTTTGGACTTAATTTAAGGCATTTTTTTATTCAGGTGATCCATTTTTTTAGTGGTGATTGCAATTGTGGAAAGGAGGAGAAGGCTTTTAGACATTAAACATCCATAGCTTAATAACGAATATATGGCGACACACGAATTCAGCACAAACACAAATAGACAAATACGCATACATTTAAGACAGCCCAAAAGTATTAATTGTTCACTCTCGAGATCTTATCTATTTATAATCTTGGTTAACCGAAACTCTCAATACATTTGTGATGTGTGCGTGTGTATGTAATATATCCCATAATTTAGTACTTAATAACTTTTTAATTATTATCCATTCCTTCAAAACCTGCATCTAAGTAATAACTAGCCATCCGCCTAACGGGAATCTTTTGAACTACGTCTATACCCACTGGTAAAAACATCTACCCATCCACACAGATCATGTGAGTAATTAGACTTCCGCTTGCCGTTTCGTTTATAAACCGGGATTTATGGAAAATCCACCCCTTTTTTTTTTTTGTTATTTCTCCTTCGTAATGTAATCTACTGCGGCCTGGCTTGTGTTTCGTGTCCACTTCCTGTATTGTTGAAACGCTATGGGAATAAATGTGAAATAAAGTGGAATAATAAGATGATGGCTCAATCAATCCTACATCCTCTACATACACACCTACTCTCGGAGTAATGTCTAATAAGAAATGACTACCATTTTCCAGGTTTACTATATAAATATATATAATCCCTCCAGAGAAAATTTAAACGAATTATTACACACACACACAAACGTATAGATATATATTGAACAGTAAACAAAACACAAAAACTCTTCGCCGAAACTAAGATTATTTCCAACTTAAAGAGATAATCATTTTCTGTTACAATCAAATTAACAACATTTCCCAAACTCTAGATCATTTTAAAGCAAGGATGGGCATTAAGAGTCGATCGTGACATTAAGTCGATCAAGTCATTTTGAGGTGACAGCTTTTATTAAAACCGAAGACGAGTAAACTAAAAGAAACATATTTATGGAACACCGACATCAGCCAGAATAGAGCTTTTACAATTGAGACAACAGTGTTTACCTAAGAAAATTATTCGATAAATGTGTTGATGACACATGTAACTTCTTTGGAAGCACACGATAACGCTTAATGCGTTTACTGCCGTTGTAGGAGAACGGGGGCATCGTATAAATGAATTTTTGACAACACGGCAATTAAAGAGGAGAGTAAATGTTGATGATGAGTTTTTACCGTGATAGCACGGGATTGGCCATGGAGACATTATCCCACATTCAGCACTTTCACGGGATTAGATTCTCCAGTTGACGTTATATCCCGCTATGGCGTGGGACTCTGGGATGAACAAATTAAGTACATACGCAATTTCAGATCCACGTATGTTCTTTGCTCACGGCATTGAATACGCCCACGTTCCACGGTCTAGCAATCGTTCATAGTTATTCAAGCATTCAAATTGATAATATAGAATTACTTGAGATCATGTAGTAAAATTAGTAATCTTCCATATTTTAAAATACATTTTGGAAAACAAGTATAAAGAAAAAAAAACATAATTTTAATACAGAATAGCCACACCTACGCCACTGGGTGTATCGCAACACCTTAAAAACATTAGAAGTAACCCGTACCCTGGAAAAGTCCGCCCACCCGTGTTCTAAAGCATTAAAACTAATAACTTCAATCAATTTAGCACCTTAATATACCTTATTATATCAATCTTAATATTATAATATATGCACCTTAATATATCAATGATTAATAAATTTGAAACTAATTAACTATTTTTGAAGCACATAAAATAGATGACTAATCAAAAACGTGATTATTTTCTTCTGGAAAGAAAAATTAATTATGTATACGTAAAAGGAAAAATAAATTATTGTGAATGCCGGTATACTCCATCTCTCATTCTAACTTTCCTCTCATAAATAAATTACACAGTTACTCAGTAATGCACAAGAGTTCAAACATTTTCACAATATTACATAACAAATGCTTAAACAAGTTCAAAATATTCGGCAAGCACGTATTTCGTTCTTATGTAGATGCAGAATAAGTCTTTCTACTTTTCTAATAATCCATCTTGCCGTCAGAAAGAGTAGCTTTTGGCATATCAAAGCACTTTCTTTTCTGAAAGACTAAAACGTTGCTAACGAAGTTTAAAGAGACGTTTAATCAATTTAACAGACTACAAATGATGTTGGCTGCGGTGCTTTTGAAATTCAAACAATAGTTAATGACGTTAAAACACTTAGACATGACTTGGGAACATTTGTCACAGATGCGTTGGAGAAATGGTAATGAAAGGTGATAATAATGAAAGAGCAGAAAAGTTTATTCCAAAATAGAAATGCCTTTTCTTGATGATTTTGAGGAAGTGTAAATGTGTTGGTAGGAAAGTTACACGAAAAAGTGTACTATCTCTTTTGGAGAGAAAGTTCTATTTTCTGTGTTTGTGTTAAATGAATTTACCCTTTCAACTGTCAAGTTGTTTGGATGATTTGGGCACATAAATTGTAAAATTTCTTTATTGCAGAAGTCAAATGTTAAGTACAAAATAAAAAATACTTAGTAGTTAAAAATATATATTTTGTGTTACATGCTTAAAATTTTTAAGGTTTTCTAGCAAATGCATATTCTCTTTGGGTGCCTGCCACATAATGAGGCAGTGGTGAAGTTCGTTTATAATAAAGTATTATTTTATAAGAAATTAAATAAAAATATATATAAATAAACACTTATTAGAGTAGTTCGGTAATTCAGTTTTGTGTAATATAACTGGAAACCCTTTTCAAAGCAATAATCAGCTCAGGAATCGTTGCACCAGAATCGTGTTTCCTTCCTTATCTTTTTTCCTTTTTGAACAACAAACTTTTCCCTGTCTTTTTTGCTACAGAGTAGGAGTAATATGGGATATACAAAATGTCTTCCAGTGAGACGCGGGCAGAGTCATCTACTGTATGTGGTCTGCCAGGATTATTTTATCTAGAAGCTGCATCATCAGATTTGTGCAAAAAATTTTCTACAACTTGAGTTCGAAATTCTAAAAATGCAATACTTTTCTCAACTTTAGTTTTATAGAGCAAAAATGAGTTCAAGCGTATATCTCGTCTAGTAAATGTAAAAATATATTTTTATAATGTTTTTTAGGCGTTTTCGGATTCTTGGTTTGAAGGATATTTTCTGATAATAGCGATTTACGTCACCCATAGTTAATTAAGTACCCCTAAAATTTTCCCGTACAATACTTGGGTGTGACATTTTGGAGCCTACTGCCGGGCCGAGATTATTTCGAGCATGGCATTCTGGAGCACTAGTGCCGTGCCCGAGATTATTTCGAGCATGACACTTTGGTGCACTAGTGCCGTGCCCGAGATTATTTCAAGCATGACATTCTGGATTACTAGTGCTGTACCAGAGATTATTTCGAGCCTGACATTTTGGTTCACTATCGGTGTGCCCGAGATAATCTCGGACATGACGGTTAAAAGGTTAATACAAAAATTGAAATATACTCGTGAATATTTATTTCTTATTAAAGATAAATTATAAATGAATAAAAAAATAGATCAATAAAGAAAATTGCTATATTGCTTATTAAAATTTGTTTGAAAAATTTCGTTGCTATTTCAAATATTAAAAATAACACTGAGTTTAGGTCTAAATGTTTGAGATGACTTTCATCCTTCTCCTTTCAAGCACTTTCAGTAATTATTTTGAAGTTTTAAAATAAGTTGATATACAATTTTACCCAATAAAGTTGCAAAAGTGTTGTCATTTTTCTTCCAGAACTTCATTTTATACATATTATTTCCACTCTATTAAAAGTTTACCTATCATTTGCAATATATGATAAGCAATTACTTAAAAGTACACAATAAAATAAAAGCTATAAATGTCATTAACTTACAATTGACGCTACAAAAAAAGTATAATATATTTATAATATTTATTTTTAGATAGATAGATATTAATCAGTTTGAACTCTTTTTTTTATTCCGGATTCGAAATCATGCTGAGAAAACATGAGAAAGGCTTTTTATTTTCTGATTTTTCAGTATTTTTTATAAGTGTTTCCAGCAACAAATTTCATGAATGAAATATTCTTTATCATTAAAAGTCAATAGTTATGAATGAAAAAAGCTCTGTTAAAACGTTCTCTTCCTCATTATTGATAATGAAACGCCTTAAGAAATTCATGAAATTTCCAAAGTCCCAGTTAAGTAATAATTTTTAGTTTAATTGCATTTAATATAAATACTTATACATAATATATAGCTGAGAATTGATAGAATTACTTTTAAATGAACAGACCATTATTAATATTATTTTAACTTTTCATCATCTTCAAATTAGCAAAAATTCCACTACAACGGAGCATGCATAACATCCATATATTTTTTTCTCTAGTAGAGCTGCGGATTAGTATTTCTACATTTGCAGACCTAGTTCCCTGAAGCTGATATCCCTTTTCTGTGCGGCACTATATAGGCGATACGAATTGCTGCAAGTAATTTTGACGCACAGTCTCTTCTCCAGATGGAGGCACCTGTGCTCTGTCGATGCGGAATTTGAACTTAGGAACTTTAATTTTGCCAAGAGCATCTAATCCAACCGGACACTCAAGGGATTTTTACATGCCGCATAATCATATGACATGAACGCTGTCGATTTTCTACATCATGAAAATCCACCATTTTGGGCTGGGGTCGACCCCGCAACCTTCGGTGCATAAGACCAGCGACAAACCAACTACGCCACCCAGCCGGTAACATCCGAATGTATTTATAGTAATATTCATAAAATTGGTTAAATGAATTTTATTTTAAGTTTTAAGTACGGCTTCATCTTATTTTTTGAATGATGTTGGGAAAATAAAACTTTTTAACTCTACATTGCAAAAATAATTAAAGCGCATGCCTATTATTAACGCGTTCTCTTTTAGAATATCTTTAAAACATACAATGTTGATAAAAGTAAAAAACAGGGGACACATATACATATAACGTAAAGAATAAGAATTGGCTAATGCCTAGCAGAAACAATATATTCTTGCAGAATAAATTGTTCATTTCTTAAAATACTCATTTTGAAACCAAATACAGAAGATTCATTATCGATGAACTAGATACATATCGACCTCAACACATAAAACGGTACAAATGATGCAAAAATCATTAAAAAAATGCAAGTCTAAAAATATGTTAGTTTCTCATTTGTCCAACGAGAAACCCAATGTAAAAAGGCTAATATCTATTTTTTATATTCTTAACAATATCACCGAGGATGTGTTGAGGTAAGTTTTCATACTCTTCTTTTACTGGATGGATGAGGTGTCCTTTTTTGATGTTGAACAGCAAGATATCCCTCAGAGCATCGTAAGCATTTTCAATGTGTTTATATCTGGATAACATGAGGTTCAAATGATTTAGTGAATATCACCGTTGTCTAAATAGTTCTGAAACTGCGCCTGTAAGATGATATCACGCTATCGCCTTTTTAATGTAAAGAATCACAGAAAGAAGTAAAGAAAAGACAAGACAAATATTAGGAAGCAAAATTTCCTTAATGTGGCGATCAACATTGTTTATTCCAACTTGCAGCATATGTTGCTGTGTGAGGCCATGTCCCATCATAATGACCTATACCTTTATACCAGTGCTTATCAAACTTTCAATGTTTGCGAGCCAATTTTCAGTCATGATTTCTATGGCACCCCAATCCATACAATAATAATTATTGAATTCCCTAATAATGTACTTTTATGCAAAAGCAACAATCTGACTTTTATTATAAACTGTACAAATTAAGAAGATAAGTATTACAATTTTCATGTAAGTTTGTATTTGACAAGCCCATGGGGTCACTAGTAATTATTAAACGTGTTCTTAACTTAGAATTGATGAATTAATGATCAAATACTTTGAGCAGTACTGATACATTTATGAGTATATTATACCATTGTAACTGTGTATTTTTTATTATCTTACAATGTGTTTTGATTTGATTCCTTTCACATCTAATTAATAATTTTTTAAACCTTTTATTTTTTACTTTTCAATATGCTCGTGCCCCTCTGATTAAATTATTTGGCCCTCCTAGGGAGGCGTGCCCCACAGTTTCAGATTGCTTCTTTAAGCTTAAGAGCCATATCGATGCCTTTTAGATATTTTGGGTCACTACGTAGTACCACTTTCATGCTAGATCAGTTAGCGTCTAAAATCAAATGGTCTGAATCTACTTTCTTCGGATAGTATCTGCACAGAGTCATTCTCAGTCCATTCTAGATCTCTTGGCATCATTGGAAAAAGACTTTATGCGGATCTTTTATCAGAAAGATTCACACAACAGAACTTTGAGCGTATAAACTCGCTTACTGTAAACATAAGAAAACAGATTTCCGTAGCATCTGAGAACTTAAGGTATCCGACTACGTTCGGAACTGTGATTTTGAAAAAGCATGTAAATGGATAATATTTATGATATTTAGTGTCACTTAGATTAGAAAATGTATATAAAACTGTTTTAAGAATAGTATTACAATAAAAAATTATTCAAGTACAATATTTTGACAAAAAATAAACATAGAATGACCCATTTTCAAAGTATTATACTTTTGTGAAAAATGCTTCTATTATAATAATATTTTGCCTGCACATAGCTCAGACCCCTCTATAAAAGCATAACTAGAATTTTTTAAATATATAACTTAAAAGTGGGTTTATCCATGTTTTACGACAGCAGAGGGGAGAAATTTTAAGAAAAAAACGCCGATTATTATTTCAATTGGTTGTAACTCTGAAAATAATGTGAATTTTTCAAAAATCATAGTTGAGTCTCTGTACAGTGTTCTGAGCTATATACAGGCAAAATATTATTATATAACAGAAGCATTTTTCACAAAAGGAGAACATATTGAAAAAAGGTTATTCTAAGTTAATTTTTTGCAGTAATATTGTATTTAAATAATTTTTTTTGTCAAAATTTCCTTAAAAAATTTTACACATGTATTCTAATCTAAGTGACACTAAATATCATGAACATTCTCCATTTATGCGCTTTTTAAAATCACGGTTAGGAACGTAGTCGGATACCTTAAAATAACTCGAAGTACCTATAATGAAGCTTTGACCAGTTATGGTGCAATAGCTTTTATTCACCATTAGATATCACCTACTGATATAGTACTTCATTAATGAGGCCCCTTCCCCCTCCATCTGGCTTTTGCTGAAAATCTCGCCTTTTTGAAATCGAAATGATGGCCAAAGTCGGGAAACATTATGGGTACCTTTAAATTATTCGGCAACTCTCGCGTTCCTTTCAGCTATCTGATAAGTTCGCCCGCGCGAAATTTCACCTAAATTAGGTCTGCCTGACATCAAGCAATCATTAATTTATCCCTTTGCATTCTGATTTCATTAGAACCACCGCTATCTACACGCACCAATAAATTTCACTCTCTTATCTGTAATGTCACGTGAGTCCTACCCAGGCACAACAAGAATTTGTATACACACCCCCTTTCCCTTTACTTCACTCAACTATGCTTATTTATTCATGCAAATGTGCTCTTGTGGCTAACACCAATGAAAATAAGAAAACTCATTCCTTGGATTTTATTCACCTGTGTGGAGGTTAAGTATTTCATAAATTGTACTGCAAATAAAGAATTCTTTTATTTATTCAAAATATTAATAGTTTACTACATACTTATACTCTATGTAATTCCCAAATGCCGAATAAAATTAATTTCTTCGGTTAAATTTGCAGACTTTTAATATGCATTTCAATTAAGCCATTTATATTTTCAAAATATTATTCATCATTACACGTTTTTGAACATGGAAAAATGCAGTTGTTTTGAACTATAAGAATTTTTTGTAAAGTATAGTAAAAGACATCCATCTAATTTTAGAGTTAATACATATACTTTCACACAAATAAGTTTTATTGCTTTAAAATTACTCGTTGTAAAGTCGTGATATTTATTTTAAAAAAAAAGGTTTATTGTATTTACTATGTAAGGATGACCCCCTTGGGTGCCCTTCTCCTAGATTATCAGCGTGAGATAGAGGTGTAGGAATAAACGAAGAGCTAGAAGCTGCCATAATCTTAATATTACTTTATTAAGATCTTAACTTAAACCCCAATAACAGATTAGATAATAATATGATATGCGAGAAAATCTACGGTGGCAAAAC
>BMAV01022392.1:52296-88149 GCA_019973955.1 Trichonephila inaurata madagascariensis
TCACTAATATTATTATTTTTATATCTTTTCCGATCTTCCCTTTAGTTTGTTTGGTTTGTATGTTTGTGTGGTTTTTTATAAAAAAACTGCTGTAATCATCTGACGACATTTTAGTATTCAGTTTTGTGGGGAAGAAACATTTTTATTGCATTTTGGGAAAGTAATTTACGAAAATAGTTCTGTTCAAAAATCAAAATATTACATATTCTTTTCCTAGTAAAAATGAATTATTTGAAATGTTTCGAATTGGGTATCCGTGAAGACGTGACTTTTTATATATCTTATGTAAACCAAATATATAAACTTATCAAATTAATTCCCCACCTAACAGAGCAAAGGCTCTATTTATTTCCTGAATTTGCTTCAAAAGTAATCTTCACTAAAAACAAACATTGACGCGAGTTAAAATCTAAAAATTATCTCTTTTAAAACACTGAACATTCTTAACTGATTCAGACTTTTTTGTGAAATGCTGAAATCCCAACAAAAGAAATAATAATATCAAGACTTAAATGCATAAATGATGCTTAAACATCGCGAGTACAAACGAGGCAGAATCAACATGAGATAACATATCGAGTCGTTATTAAAGCCATTAAGAACCCAAACAGCTGAGAGTCCCAGACCCCTCAATGACATATATCTCCTCTTTCACCAAGAATTGATTTTCGCTTAGTAGGCTCTAACCCTAGTCTGCTTAGCATATAAGGTTAATGGGTTTATTCTTAGAGTCATTTCAGAGAGAGTTTAAAGTTTTCATCTTCTACTTAAGAGTTTATGTACATGAAATACTGATTAACTTAATTCTAAATGAATGATGCTATTTGTAATTCCTTTTCTTTTCCTTTATGAGAGGTGTCAAACACAGAACTGTTCAATTATAACAGAATTATTCTCGCATTTTGTTTGGGGAACATTTAAACTTCTCTTCCATCATTATCTCTTATTGGCAGATTATTCTTGTATTTATAAAAAAAAAAATTTAAAAAAAAGAGTAATCGTTTTGGATGTAACCGTAAAAAGAGATTAGAGTATTTATCGGTTTTATTATATATATATAAATTTGTCACACACATTCGAACAAGATATGTAGGAAAAGATAAAAATTGCTTACATATACTTAAAATTATCTCAGCTCCTTTAAATCTTATTATAACTGCATGTTTTTAAAATGTTTTCTATAGAAATTTATTATTATATAGCTTCTAAAGAAACACGTAACATACTACAAATCCTTTAAAATTGCTACACCAAGAAGGCGACATGCTACAGACGTGAAATTTAAACGATAGGAAGAAGGTACTTTGATATGCAAATGATTAGCTTTTCAGCAAAACAATCTGGCACCGGTATTGACACCTACAATGTATTTAAATGAGGAAATTGTTCAGACGATTACACATACACAAATTGCATTTGAACGTTGTTATATGGCGAGAGAAAAGTTGTTATATTACCTCATGTAAGAAACAGAAATGCATACCAGCACGTTTCTGACTTTAATAAAAGCCTAATAGTAGCGTAATTAAACTGTGTGATTTATCGTATCGCAGTATTGCTGCTCAAGTCGGTCGAGATCCAATGACTTAGAATCGATGGGCTCAGGACAGTAATACGGAACGCCGTGCTGGACTCAATGGCCCTCTATCCCTAGCAGCCGAAAATACAGGCATGCTACTCGTATGGACTTGATGGATCGTGCAGCCACATCACGAACCCCGAGTCAAGAATTAGGTTCGTCTGCAAGACAACAAGTGTCTGCACAAACAATTCGACGACGTTTGCATCAGCATGGACTCTCAGCTTGGAGATCAGGGCTGCGGCTACCCTTGACTCTATATCACTGACAGGAGTCTTCATTGGTTAAATCAACGACAAACGTGGGTGCACGGAGGGCGAGACGTCATTTTTTCAGATGAATCCAGGTTCTGTTTACAGCATCAAGATGGTGGCATCCCTCTTTGTTGGCATCGTGGTGAAAGCACATTGGCAGCGTGCATTCGTAATCGGCATATTGACCTATCACCTGACGTGATGGTATAGGTTGATATTGGATACACGTCTTGGTCACCTCTTGTTCCATAGACGGCACTTTGAACAGCACACGTTACATTTTTGGCGTGTTACGATCCTTGGCTTTGTCCTTTATTCGAGCATTACAAAACCCTATATTTCAGCAGGATAATGCACGACCCCATGTTGCCGGTCTTGTACGAACCATCCTTGACACGGAAAATGCTCGGATGTTGGCCTGGCCTGCACGTTCACCAGATCTCTCACCAACAGCAAACTTCTGGTCCATGGTTGCCGAGTGACTGGCTAGTCACCATATGCCAGCCATTATGGCTGATGTGCTGTGGCATCGTATTGGATCTGCATGGGTATCCGTACCTGTTCATATCGTCCGATCTCTGTCTGACTCAAAGCCCAAGCGTATGCGTGTTGTTATTACTACCAGAGGTGGTTGTTCTGGTTACTGATTTCTCAAGATCTATGCACCAAAATTTCTTGAAAATTTAATCACTTGTTTCCAGTATAACATATTTGTCCAATAAGTATGATTTTGTTACCTGAATTTCTTCCTGGTATAGCAATTTTAATGGCCATTAGTGTACTTTGAAACATTTAAAGTATCCAAACACGTTGAAATGATCAAAATCGGTCAAAGTAAATTGTTTAATTTTATTGAATAGAACTATCATTTGGCCTTACAAAACATACTTTTGTTTTGTTTCTACTCTACCTAGAGACAAAGCTACAATCATATTTATAAAATTAGAAAAACCGAAAGTGGCTCTGTAACCTACCAGAAGTGGGCATTTAAATTGCTTAAAATCTATCTATCTTTTAATAACTCAAAATGTTATAAATGTATTTCTTTAAAACTTTTTGAACCTGATATTTATAATATTTTCTAGAGAAAGCACTAAAATATTTCTTATTCTATGAATACTTTTTGAATTATAGCCTGTTATTAAAATAATAATGGCCGTATTAAAAAATGTCAAATAATATTTACTTGGTCAGTTCTAAATTTTTTACATTTTAATAAAACATTAAAATTTTAGTACATTTTCTACATATATGTACCTAATTTGCTTTAGTAATACTTTTATGGATATAAGTTTATTACTTTTTTGCTGTAATTACATTGAAATATTGCTAAACATTGCATTAATATTGTTAGTTTTTTTGTAAAATTTAGATAAATTTTTTAAAAAATATTATTAATTAAATGTTAGTATTTACTGTCATTTATTCCTAAAAAACATTTATAATGTTTTAGTATGCTATTTTTTTAAAAAAAGTACTCCGAACATGTTCGAATGCCTTAAAAATAGTCGTAAAGCTCTGCATAATGTCATTAATCAAACATTAGTATCATTAGTATTACATTTAAATAACAAATGATAGAGTTTATAATTAATATTTAATCAAATTTTGCAATATTAACCATAATTTTAAAAATATTTATTTCTGTTAAAAGTTATTTATTTTCGAAATATAAAGACAGATATATTTTTTTAATGTATTCTAGTATTAAACATTAAATTTCGTAAATTATATTTTGTTTTGCATTGATACATTTCTTGAACCTCTTATCAGCATAGTTTTAACACAAACACTTTGAAAGTTTCATATGTTCTATATTTAAAAATTTGTATGTGTGAGTTTATTAAGTTGGAATATCTTAACATCCAAACCCAAAAAAGAATTTTGAGTAGAAAATTACGATCATATTCATATGTTACGATGCATAACTTTATTTGGTCATAAAAAGCACATCAACATTTTCATAAAATTCCCATTTATCATTTATTTTTTTATGGTTTTTATTTTTATCAAGCTGGGAAATTAATTACAAACCCAGTTTCATTATTATGCAAGAAAATCAATGTATCTATGTAGCTGATAGCGAATAAGGAAGTTTGCAAAAATTTAAACTATTGTTTTGAAAAAATTACCATCTGTTTATTATAAACAAAAGATCGAAACCAATTTAAATATGTTGTACTAATGTTACATTCTCTTCTAATTACAACTGTAGGAGAATCTGTAGAAGAATTTATTAAATGAAACAGAATAAACATTTGTATAAGATGCTTTAAAACACAAATTTATAGAAAAAGAAAAATGTCAACATACAAAGAAATTTATTTAATTTATCCATTAAAATTCTGTGATCACAGATGATGTATGGGACTCTGAATGAATAAAAATTTAAAACTTAATTTATCTGGTTGAGATTCAATAAACAATCAAGCAAGATTATAAATAGAGAGAGCAGTCAAAATAATTGACTAACATAAATTCCTTAAACCAGAGATGGGCATTACGTCGATCGCAATCGACCGGTGGACAGCTAAGACATTTCGGGGTGACTGCCTGAAGATTAGCTACAAAAAATTAAAAACGAAAATATTTAAAATTAGCTGACAATAAGAAGATTAAGTCGTCTACCGACTATAACTACGAGAACTAACTTTAGACGAAAATGTTTTATTTTTTAACGTATTTTCTATTGTTTAATAGTAAAGGCATCATATGATATTATTATATTTGTGACTATTATTATTATGCGTGTGTGTTTTGCATTTTTCTTTAAACATGGTTTTAAAAGTGTGAGTATTTTTTTTATTTTAGTAATGCAGGTAATTACACATATTCCATATTTATTATTAGGTTATAATAAATATTGTGGACTTTTACCTCATCACACCTACGACACTGAGCAGTAGCGCACACAAAACTTTTTCAAGGGAAAAAGCAGGGCCGAAAGTCTACCATTCTTGTATCATACCCTAATATGCTGCCAAACACACTTTTTTTTATTTTGTAGATTTTTGGGAATAAAAAAAAACAATAAAAAAATATTGAGTAAATAATTCGCATTAACTAATAAAAAATTATTAAGAAGAAATACTTTATTAAATGTTTCGTACTATGTACAAGGGATTATAATCAATCGGAAAAAAATCAAGGGATACGGGGAAGGATCCTGCCCCGTAGCCCCCCCCCCCCGTGTGCCCTGACCTGACACTGGGTAGACCACAACACCTTAAAAAAATTAAAAGTAGACAGTACCCTGGAAAAGTCAACCCACCCATGCCTTAGACAAATAAATAAGAACTTAACTGAGTAATCCAATGAAATAGCGCTCGCCAGGTCTCGACCGAGTCAACTTGGTGTTTCAGTTCAGAGTTTGAAAACAAGAACACCAGGACTTCTGATAGCAACCTAACGACTAACTCTATTACTCACTTTTCTAGGGTTAAAAGGGCACTAAGATTAACTTAAAATCCTGTTCTCTCAACCGAAGGTGGTTTTAAATAACAGTTAAAAGGCTCTCTTACCCCTGGCCGGCTGGGTAGCGAAGTTGGTTTGTCGTTGGCCTTCTGTACCTAAAGTTGTACCTTGTACCTAAAGTTAAAAGTTCTGTACCCAAGTTGGTGGATTTTCCTGGTGCAGAAAATCGAAAGCAGCCATGTCCTTTGATTATACGGCATGAAAAAGATTCCTTGAGTGTCCGTTTTGCTTGGATGCTCTCGGCAAAATTAAATTCCTAAGTACAAATTTCGCATCGGCAGAGCTCAGGTGCCTCCCTCTGGGGAAGAAACTGGGGGTCAAAATTAATTATGGTAATTAGCATCGCCTAAATAGTGCCGCACTAAAAAGTTATACCAACTCCTAGGGAATGTACTAGGTCGGCAAAGGTAGAAATACCAATACGCAGCCCCATTACAGAAAAAAAATTTCTAAAGGAATGGTAAAAGGGTGCGAATAGGACCCGTAACATATCTAATTTGTATTTCTATCAAAGTCAGAATGGATTTTGAAGCAGAGTCTATGAAAAATATCTGCAAGTTATGTCTGCTAAATTATGTTCTTTGAAACCTGCAAACTAATGAGTAAAAAAACCTTAAAATTTTTTAATTAGAAAATCCTGATGGACAGCTGTATAGTATGGCTAATACTAATGATACTTTTTTGCTGATTGATTGTGTTTAAACACTAATTACATTGTGTCTGAAATTACCATATTTATACGAATTTTAGCCACACTTTTTTTCAATGTTATGGCTAGTGAAAATCGAGTACGGTTTAGAATCGAAGACAGATACATTTGCTGGATAAAGGAAATCGAACATAATACTGACGGTTTGAGAAACTACATGATCATGCATGTATTTAAAGGCTTTTAATACTAATAAAATAATTTAATAACCAGCTGGTTGGCGTAGTTGTTTTGTCGCTGGTCTTGTACACCCAAGCTTACGGGTTCGACCCTAGACCAAGTCGGTGGATTCTCATGAGGCAGATAATCGACAGCGTCCATGTCCTATAATTCTGAGGCATGTTTCACTTGGGTGCTATAGGCAAAATTATATTCCTACTTCCATTTCACATCGTCAGATCTCAGTTGGAGAGGAAACTGGGAGTTGAAATTACATTATGGTAATTGGTACTCCACCTATATCGCGCCCCACCAAAAAGAGATACCAGCTCCCGGGGGGAATACATTAGATCTGCAATGACAAATACCAATCCTCACCTCTATTGGAAAAAAAATATTTGTTCTCATTTTAATTTTTTTTAAGAAATTGGTAAATGTAGGATAAGAATAAACCTCTCCTTTTATAGATTTTTTTTTCCTTCAAAACGTGTTGAGAAATTTGGATGCTGTTTAGAACCGATGGAGGCTTAGATTCGAGTAAAAATGGTATATCAATTTCAGACTTGTTTCGCTGAGATTATTATTAGGGTTACATACATAAATTCGAAATCTGGTTTCCGTCTGTTATACAAAACTGGCGTTTTAGTTTCTCAGAAACTTGTTCTGCAATCCACGTTTCAAATTTTAATGTATTCAAGTCTTACGTTAAAGATTTCTTTTTCTTCAAGCCTAGGAATATGAAATGACATAGTTATAAATTAAAAATTACTTCAGTACTTCAAATGAATTCGATTTCATATATTGATACAGAAAACATTTATCTAAACACATAAAAAAATATCTCAATTAAAATTCTTCACAAATAATTGAATATTTTTTGCTTCTAAACATAGACATGTGTTCGAATTTTTGTATATTAGAAAAGTAAAAAAAGTTGAAATCTCTCTCTGACTAAATAAAAATAAAAATTAAAAAGCTTTTAACTTGACAGTTGTTTTCCGTCTCAATATATTTCCTAATTAAGCACATATATTTTGTAATTAACGAACTTAAGAGTTATTTATTTAACTTAACAGAATGAGATGTTTAATTTAAATAAATATCCTTTTTCACATCCATTTACGAATCTTAGAGCTTTCCTATTCGCACTTTATTATAAAAAAAAATAAGAGAATAAATTTGTTTTAAAGAAATTGTGATAAATGTTAAACATTTCGGTGGACTTAGAAGCTTACATCAAAAAGTAGTCAGATTATCTTTTGGAGAGTTCGAATGTTTGAAAGTTTCAGTTTCAATTTTTTTTTAAAGTACATTACCTATTTAAAACAGAAGAGAAACTCAGAGTTACTCTTGTTACTCAGTGTTGAATTCTTCATCAATTTTGTTTCAAAGGATTAGAAGTATTTAATTCTAAAAAAAATTTAAAACCTTGATGATTTCTCTCTTTTTCTTTTCTTGTACTCTTTATATTTCTTAAACCTGTACTGATATTTTTTTGTACAAGGGATTAAAATCTGTTAAAGTAACAAAAACAGCTTTTAGTATTAATTATTGAACTTTAAAAATTTATTTAGAAAATGTTCCGTTTTATTTCGCTGAAATTTTAGTGATGATCAGAGAGACATAAAAATGTTTTATGATAATTTATTGAAAACAACTTTAAAAACGAATAACGCATCTAATTTTTTTATGAATTTTTAATAATAGGTTTTGAGGGCACGCCGTAAGCAATATTTTTCTCAGGAAATGCATATTTATTTATATTTTATATTTTATGTTAAGTGTCCCGACAAATTTCTTAGTATTGAGAAAATTTATACTTCAAAAATTACAAAGGAGTTCTTAGAATTCAAAACATTTACCTCTGTTTTTATCAGATGAAACCTAACATTGTTCAACAAAAATAGATTTTCATTTTGTGTTTTAATTGGCTACTGAAAAACATCCCTTTATCTTTTAAAAATAACTTAACTTAATTTTGGAACATTATTATTAATGCGATATATGTTGTTGTTGTATTTATTCTTACACACAAGTATTTATATCGTCGAAATTTTTCAGAAAACACAACCTCAAAGAACTGTGGTAAATATTGTGTGCTTTATTATAAGTATTTTTAATTTATTACAAAATTTTGCATGGTGTGTGGAAACAATTGTTCTAGATGCAATACTGAAGTTTCGAAATAATTTAAAGATTATGTCTGTATAATGCATATTTTTTAACACTACATATATATCGAACCTATGCAGCTTTTGAAGTGCTTAGGCTCTCTTTACCGAATGTTTCGGATTGGGTATTCAGTTTGGAATTTTCATAACTGTGTTCTACTCTTCGAACATTTTGAATTGTAAAACAATGTTTGCTTTATATTGATTTACCTATCAAATATACCGGACTACCTGGTGTCCATTACTAAACTTGAAATTTGAGAGCAGTCTGTAGCAAAAAATTATACAGCGGAATTGCATGAAAATTGGATAATGGCAGAATGAAATGATGGGAATTTTATCGAGAGAAAAAAACAATGAGTTTTCAAAATCCACCCCTAGGTGGCATATCATAGCTTTATTGAGAACATATAAATAATCTACAAAAGTTAACAAAACATGCACCATTGTCTTCTACCATCTGGAAGCGTAAAATTGCATGTTCGACTGTTGAAAATTGCTTGAACTGGAAAATGTTATACCCATAACGTTCAATGCTTTCCTTAAGGTCGGATATAGATGTGATGGGATCGCGATAGACCACGGCTTTGAAGTATCCCTACAGCCCAAAGTCTCAAGGAATCAAGTCAAAAGATCTAGGTGGCCAAGCTATAGGAAAACACCAGTTGATGATTCTGTCGTCACCGAAATGGCAGCAGAGCACTTGTTTCACACAACGGGCAATATGTGGAGGAGCACGATTCTGCATACACACTGGGGTTATATCACATCTTGCCTGAAAAGCAGGAATAATTGATTGCTCTAATAATGAAGCATATCGTTGACCGGTGACAAAGCATGTCATAGGCCTAGAGGTGCTGTGCTTTTCGAAGAAAAACAGACCCACAATGAAAGTTGCAGTAAAGTCGCACCAAACCGCTACATGCCAAGATTATAATGGAATTTGAAGAAATTGATGTGGGTTTGTACCAACCCAAATAAGGCAATTGCGCGTGTCAACCACACCTTCCAGATGAAAGTGAGCCTCGTCGATCCACAAAATGTTCTATGGACATTCATCCTATAACTCAACTCACGCAAGAAACCACAACGCAAAAGTTTGTTGACTATTCAAATAATCTCGTAAGAACTGCTGCACTAACGACAGTCTATAGGGATAGTATAGTGCCTTTCGAAAAATACTATGAACCTTGGAACAAAGTTAGTCAACAGATGCTGCAATGCGCCGTACACTGGTGCAGTCGAATGCTTGCGATCTGTCTTCCTCCATTTGCGTCGCTACAGCATCCACTACCTGTGCTGCAACACATTTTCGTCCCCTTCCTGGCTGAATCCCCAATGTCCAAGTTGCTTGTAATTTTTTTATCTTGTTCGTTAGTCCTTGACTACTGAGTGGACCTTTTCGTAACCTCTTCAGAGACCGAAATTTCTGCAAAGCTTCGGTAACAGAGTCTTCGTTTTGGTAAAACAATTTCTCCAGGAAAGCACGACTCCTGGAGAGTCAACGTTATCATGAGTATGACTGCGATTCTCTTCTCGGATCTTTATATCCCGCGGGTTGCTGCACATGATTACTATAGTTACCTCATTTGCATATGCCAATAGTTTACATTACATAATGCCATGTAGTAGGTGTTTTTGAAATAAACCTCGATAAAATTTTCATCATTTCGTTCTGCCATTTCCCAATTTTCATGCAATTCTACTGCATAGTTTTTGCTACAGACTGCTCGCAAATTTCAAGTTTAACTATGGATAACCGGTATATACAATATATATCAAAAATTCTTCTACTCAATAAATCATCTAAGCAAATGGCTCTTAAACTGTGGTCCGAGGACCCCTGGGGATTCTCAGAGTTTTTCTTGGGGGTCATCAGCGTCTTTCTAGGGGGCCCGCGAATGTCTCTCATTTGTATACTGAGATTTCTCTTTTTACAGACTCGGAAATACATTGTAGAATATTGAAAGATGTATACCATCCTAGACTAGATCATTAAATTGCCACTAGTGAAAAAAACTCTACTATAACGTGTATTTCGATCAACAATTCAGAGAGGGGTGTTCAAAGTCTTGGGGGTTCGCGATGTTGGGCTAATGCATAAAAAGAAGCCATGATGTTCGAAAGTTTAAGAAATGTTGATCTAAACGATTCCTAGAATTCATTTTAACATAATGGCTCATTTCTGGCTTTATTAAATACTTTTATAGGATGAAAGTTTTTTAATAAAATAGTAACTTGGTATTTATTTAAAAGTTAAATGCTTAAATTTTCATATTTCTGCAGATGATATCTGACAAACTTTCATAAATTAGAGGCAAATTTCTTGAAAAATTATAGTAAAGAACGTGTGCAACTTTAAACGACAATGTTATATTAATTAAATTAATTGTCTGTAACAAATCTACTTTTAACGTGTTGCTACGAAACATAATCAGAAAATGAAAAGTTATCGTGAGTTTTCTTTCCTATAAATCTTTTTACTTCGAGAATATTTAAAATGAGTTCTCTCAAGTTTCACATTCAGTATTACTTTATTTATAAATCGACTGTAATGTGACTTGTGAATGAAAAAAGTATTCTAGAACTCAAAGTACAGATCAAAGCAAGCTTAGATATCTATTTAACAAGTGTAAAATCTAAACATTAATTGAATTGTTTAATATTTTCATAAAGCGTATGCAATAAAAGGAATCTTAATATTATATTTGAAGCTTTCCATTAAATCCAAAACTTATTAAAACTCTTCTTTATATTCAAAATAAAGAAAAAATATATTCACCGGGTATGAATTTATGTAAATCATATTTCCTACAAATACATTATTTATTTCATTTTGAATTTTATACTAGCTATAAACTTATTTTAATTAAGGGTTAATTTCAAAACTCTTTATTGCGCTTTAAATTTCTCGTGCAAAATATTAAAGTTGTGTAATTTTATTACTTTCAGCATATAATAAAATATTTTGTAATGAAAGGTTCTTTACATACGTCTCGTATAATTATCTTAACTAAACTTTCCATTATTTTACTCAAAGTTATTTAAAAGATTTTGTAAAGAAAAATATTACACGATAGAAGAACTTTCAAATTGCGTGAAAGTAAAGTTAAACTTTAATAAAGTTTGATCATTTTAGGTTTACTGAATTTGTGATCATTCCAGAAAGTTTTGGCGTAATAAAAAGGTATACAACTTCAGTTATAATTTGTATTAACACCATAGTAGATTGTGTGAAATTTTAGGATTTAGTGTATGAAAAGTTAAATTAAAATTACACGTATCTAAGAAATTTTCTTAACTATGAAAAAAGAAAACAAATTGAACTGGTGCTCTTATCCGATAGGACAGAACCCACCACCTTCAAATCCGAAGCCGAGTAAATTAACCACTGGACCAAAATCGTCACATTAGAGCGTAGGCTGTTACTGCCTTATATATATATATATAGAGAGAGAGAGAATACCGCTACACACTTCCCCACCAGTGAGTGAGTGAGTGAGTGAATATTAACGTAGCACTGTTCAGCTACACGAGGCCTTTGGCGACGGACCACGTAATTTTGAACCATGGTCAAGTGACGTGGATGACACCTGATCTGGCACTCCCTCGCCAACCACCCCACCACACCAACGGGAGGACGTTTGAGCTCTCGACAGATTTAGCGTGCATAGCTACCCTACACGGCGGGTCTTTAGTGGTATTGGGCACGAACTCGTGACAAAGCCAGCCACGATCCGATACCTATACCACTCGGCTACCGCGGCCACTCCCCACCAGTGAGTCGGTTGATATGCGAATGAACGGTATGGTTGTTATGGCGAGCGTGTTGCGTGAGCAGTGATTGTTTTTAATTGGAAAAAAATGCGTCAAGGGGATCTGACGACTTTGCTGAGCCATGATAGTCTGACGAGTTTTTTTTTTGCTGCGTCGAGTCTGATGGCTTTGTTTGCTGCGCCGTCTGTGTCTAACGGCTTTGGTTGCTTTTGCGGCGGGTAGATGGCACCACGACAGTTGCGAGAAAAGATTGCGTGTTCAAATTTAGTCCGAGTCACCAATGAAGTGGCGCTCTTATCATATAAGACAGAACCCGAGACCTTCGGATACGAAAATGATTAACTTAACCATTGGACCAAAATGATCATTTTAGTCTGGAGGCTGTTACTGGCTTATATAGATGATACCGCTACAAAACTATTTTATTTCATAGAAATTTCGATTGATGTATGATAAATGTTTAATTTATATATTGTATTAATCTATAAGGCTGATCCTCGGTAAACATTAAAAAAATTATTACTAAAATATTCAATTGCAAAATTTTTTATCTGGCTTATTTTTGTTTTTATACATTTTTAGAATGATGTTTTGATGTTATGTATTCATTCCTCCCAAAATCACAATAAAAAAAAATGTTATCACCAGTGTTCTTCAAATGACACAAAAATTAATCTGAATTTAACATTTTTAAATTTAATCTTGCGAGAAAACTAATTTAGAAAAAAACCTGCAATAGATGCGTTAATAATTTAAATGTATCCGCTTACAACTAATGCATGTTTCCTATGCGATTTTAAATGTATGGATTATGAAACGCTTAGCGTAATATATCTGTAATGCTATCTCTGAAAATAAAGTTCGGTGAATGACGTCAGAATGGCCGATCTGGCAACACTGATGAAATAAAACGCTGCGCATGCTTAGTGGTAGGTGTTGACCACATATCCCCATGGTTGTTCAGTGGAGACTCATTTGTGTTCAGTGTAAGACGTGTCTTAGAAAGTGCTTGTTGAATGAGTCGGTTCTAAACTGAGAACATGAAAATGAGCAAACTTAAAATCAATTTAAAGTTTGGTTTTAAGCTTGGCAAGACACCAAAAGAAACTAATGCGGTTCTAATACGTGTTTATAAAGATCAAGCAGTGTGTGTACGAGGGTTTCGCCCATTTACAAAATGCAGGGTAAGTGTTTCTGATAACTCCCGTAGTGGAAGATTGGTGACCTCCATTAGTGTTGAAAATATTGAAAAAGTGATGAAATTAACCATTCTAGATAGTCAGTTAACTGTGCTCATGATAGCTGATGAAATGCAAATTAACCGTAAATCCGTGCAACAAATCATTACATGGAATTTAGGGATGAGAAAAACGTGTTATCGATATTGACGATTTTATTAATGATGATGTTCCTCACAACCAACGAAACGTGACGTGGCTTTTGAACTCCATCCCAAAAGAAGACATCTTGCAAAGTTTCCAGGACATGTATAGCAGATATCAATGATGCATAGTTGTGGTAGGTGACCGTTTCGAAGGACAGTAAGGAAACTTTCGCTAATATTTCATCTACGTTGATGTTACAGGACTATCCATCGAACTTTATTGTCAGAGGTTGTAGATAAAATTTGAAAAAAAAAAATGTTACGCACTGCCTGAAACTTAAATTCTTAAGAATTTAGAACTTTTTATCTCAATATATATATATATATATATATATATATATATATAGTAGGAAAATCACTCAATGAAGGACATATGAGTAACCGAGATTCAAAATTATAAAATGGATGCTGCAGTATTATAAACATTGCTGACTTAGGACAGCTAATATATAAAATAATTTGTATAAAAGTGGGGTTGAATATGTTTTTTGCCCAGCCAACCTTCCCCCTTTATGTAAATAATACCGAACAAAAACCTTTTGAAAGTAATGGATAGGAATCTTGTAATGAATTTAGATATTCCTATCTATTACCATCCATGGCTGGCCAAAAAACATGTTCAAACCCACATTTATAAAAAAAATTATATTAGCTGTCCTAAGTCAGCAATGTTTATAATACTGCAGCATCCATTTTATAATTTTTAATCTCGGTTACTCATATGTCCTTCATTGTGTGATTTTCCTACTGTCTATGTGTTTTTGGAATGTGATTGTTGGATCTTATCTCTTGTTTGTAGAGAATAAGCCTATATATATATATATTTCGTGATGGTGTAATTAATTTCTTACGTTCTATCGCAACAATGCCAACGTTCAAGATAACTCGCCAAGTTGACAATCTCGATTTCGCATGTATCGTTCGCGATGAATTGGCAACCATGTGCTTCGTTTCATATAATGTGGTCAATAAGGTTGCGATAGTACATTTTTGCAAGTTCTCAGAGAAAACTTTCACAACGATTGCCTGAACAGGAATCGTTGAGTGAGAATAAAGGCTTTGTCTCATACGAAAACTTAATAACAATCAACGGAACTAAATACTAGGCTTTCGAGGAAGCTGTAAGAGCTGTAGGTTTATCAAAATCCGAGAACTTTATCAGTGCAGTGTGGGACGAGGCAGCTTCAGTGATGAATTTAAATGAAGAGGAGCACCAAGAACGAATTTAGCGAAAAAAGAATAAGTAAATAGAGCTAAATAATGCATATAAATCACAGTTTTACAATTTAATCAATGGGCTTGCAATTTAATAAATGGGTTTACAATTTAATCAACCTTTATATAATTTGTACATGGGGGCTGGCCCGTTGTTAGGCTGACAGATTGTATCTTCCCATTAGTTATTCTATAAAAAGTGAAGAACAATTGCTTCATACAGAAATACCTTAAAATTATCATGAATTTTTGTCTCAAAGAAAATTGCACTTTCATACAATTTAAACTTTTGTATTTCTTACAGAGTATGCAAACTTTACAACAAGAAAAGAAGATATTTTTTAAAAAATTATAATCTAATATACAGGGAAAATATTTCTTAATAAACAGTTAAGACATAACAAAACTAAATATCCTCATTTGACTTTTTTAAATTCCTTGAAAATTTTGCCAAGATTACTATTATTTACTTAACTTAGTTCGTTCAAGAAACCTCGAAACTTTTTTGCTTTCTAAAGATATAGTATTATTTAAACATATTAGATTATAATATTTAACGGTTTACTTAATTATAGTATATCACATGAAATGAAAAAATTTTATAACTCGGGAGACCATCAGGTAATTTTGTATCAAAAATATGTAAACAGAAGCTTTCTTTCAAATTTTCGATTGGCCGTCAAGAGTGTTTCTGCTGTCTTGAAATTTCCTTCAAAGATAATGGTTACCATAGCAACGATGTCATGGAATGTCATGCCCATATGGTGTAGGTTCTCTGAAATGTAAGGTTCGAAAAGTGCAATATCTATTACTATTGTTGTTATTAAAAGCTTCCAGTAACTTCTTCATAAGAGGTATGAAACCCAAGAAAGTACTCAAAACTTAAAAGGAATTATTCTTTCCAAAATGGTTTGATTCTTTTTGATTATTTTAAGTATGTTTTAATAGATTTGCACGTGATTCCCAATTTTAATACATTGAATTTAATTAATTTGTTTATTACAAAGAGTTTAATACAATATAATATAAATTTCACCTTTCAAGATGGAGTTTTTTCTTCTACAGAAATATGAAAGAAAAGTAAATTGCTTTCATGAGTGAATATGTTAAGTTGTGCAAAGTTCAGTGAGTTTTGAAAATAACTATTGCAAGCTGGTTGTTACAGAAATACATCAATTAAGTATTTTTCACAAAAATTAGAATTTTTTTGTATATTTCTGTATTAATATTTCGCAACAAAGTCTTTTAAAGTATCCAAACACATTCGGAGTATTTTTTTAAAAAATAACATATTCAAACATTATAAATGTTTTTTAGGAATCAATACCAATAAATAATAATATTCAAATATATATAACAATATTTAAAAAATCTATCTAAATCTTACAATCACATTTATAAGTTACAAAATCACAATTATAAGTCAAATTTTAACAATAGTTTTCAAAAAGCTCAAAGCAATTAGAGAAAAAAGTAATAAAATTATATCAATAAAAGTATTACTAAAACAAAGTAGATGCATTTATCTAGAAAATGTACTAAAATTTTAATGTTTTATTACAATTTGAAAATTTTAGAGATGGTCGAGTGAATATTGTTGGAAATGTGACATTCTTTATGAGACCATTATTTAAATAACAGGTCATAACTCAAAAGATATTCATATAATAAGAAGTGTTTTAGTTCATTCTCTAGAAAAAATATGAATATCATGTTCAAAAAGATTTATAACATTTTGAGTTATCAGACTCGCCATCATAGATTTCGAACAATTTAAGTACCCAAATCTGGTAGATCAAAGACCCACTTCGGATTTTTCTCAGTTAATAAAATTGATTGTAACTTGGCCTCTAGGTAACGTAGAAACAAAACAAAATATGTTTTGTAAACCAAAAGATCCCTCTATTCAAAAAAATAAAAAACAAAAATAGCTGTTTTGACCTTAAATAATCATTTTAATATAATTGTATTTGAAAATTATATTGAATGAAGCCTTTGTAAAGACTAGCTACTACTGAGTTTGGCTATTGATTTTCCTGTATGCCTATAAAGGATAAAAAATTGTCTCTTCTTTATTCAGATTTAGTGAAATGACAAATCACAAAGAGCAATATAAAAATGCCTATAACCCCAATTAATTCAATTTAATTTTTACTCATCTACACATTTTCTACATTTTGTTTTAACTACTATTTTATAGTTGGATTTTTAAAACTTATATTATTTTTGTGGTTCTGTGAGATGTTAATAAACAACCCCTATTCTTTAATGTGAAATAACCTATTTAGTAAGATACATGCCTTTACATTTACAGTTCTTTAAAAGAACAAATAAAAATGCTTCGTATTAACAGGCAGAAATTACCCTAAAGTAGAGCCCCTTTGCAGTCCAATGGCTAAGTAGCTAGTGCATGGCGCTTCCACACCACAGGTCTGTGGTTCAAACCCCAGGCTGAGCAATGTTGACTCAGCCTTTCGTCCCTTCAGTGGGTCAATAAATTAGTACCAAGCTTGTTTGAGAACTGAACACTGGGAGTTTCATGTCAGACTGACCATCTGACTGGAACATTTGCTTGTGCACCTTAGGGCCCAAGATCGCGTATACTGAGTTGTGCACAGTTGGCCTTGGCCCTCATGGGCTGTCGCGCCACTGAGTTAAATTAGAGCCCGTTAGTGTAACAGCGTAAAAGCAGAAAATGAAATTTTGGTTTTTAATTCATTTTAAAAATTAACTGTAAATATACCACTAACGCTAAACATACGTCATCACACATTTCTGAGATTTCAAAATACACATATTTCTAGTTACTCTAAATAATGCAATGGATTTATCTCTGAGATTATGAGAGCAATATTTGTCTATTATTTGTGAATCAATTAAACGTTGACATGAAGTAAACTTGAAGAGATATATTACGGTAATTTCAAATACTGCATAAGTATTAAGTAACCGATGTATTAAATTTTTTTTAAATTGTGAGATTTAAAGCTTAGATAGAAGAAAAAAATCACACATCAATATATAATTTCATTTTTACATTTGAAATGCTTTTTGAGGTTTCGTAGTGTCAATTCCCATCAGTTAAATGTTTTGAGATTCTTAGTTTTCTCTGTATACTTTTAAAACTATCTATTAATTACTCACATCAATCGTAATCATTAACAAATATATAATAGTGCACCACCGAGAACACACAACGAATAATCGGTCTACTTAACACACTTTTGATAAAATACTTTCTTAACCCACGATCACTCGCGCGGGGTGTTCTGTACACCCCAGCAACAAGAAATTCCTCCCAGGATTCTAAAAATAATGTGCAGAACCACGATTTTTTCTGTAGCTGCACATTTTAGGTCATTGAACCTTCAGGCTTGATGCAATCTCTCTTTCTCGAACAATTGGAATGTAATGACCTTCAAAAATTTATCTGGGGGCTGAGAACTCCCGCGAGAAGTTAAGCATTTGTATACAGTCTGCTGTGAATGTTTGGAAAATGATTAAAATATTATTTTTCTACTTTCTACTTTCATTATCTTATTAATTATAAAGTACATTTATTACTGGTATATACGTCTTATATATACTAGTTTATGAAAAAATATAAAATTATGTGTTTTGAAATGAAAATTTTGTATGTTTAGTTTAAATTAATGTTAGTCTCATTTATATTTAATAAATTTAATAATTTTATTTGTATAATACAAAAAAAAACATCTTGTACTTTATAAATATGTATCATAATGACTTAATTTTATTTTCATAATTAAATACACGTGTTAAAAGTTTGGGGTGTTCTCTACACCCCGCGAGTAACGACGGTAGCAAAAACAGGCGCTAGTGATCGCGGGTTAAGCATTCTTAACCACAATAGTTGTTTATTTTTCGTAATGCCATAATTTAAATTTAAATTAAAGATGTTTTTTTATCTTATGCACAGAGTTTTAATAGCGGGATATTTTTTTAAAAAAAAATTATTATATTTTATAAAATAAATAAATTTTTATTGCTACATATTCTTATACACACTATAACAAACAAAAAAAACGACGCACCAAAGACGAGTTGTCTGATAGATACAAAAATTAGTAGGTAGAAAGATTACGTATAGAATAAACAATGATTAAATTTCAGAAAAATTGAAAGATTTATTTCCGAGTTACATAGTTACAAAGTAACGAGCTCAATAAGGAGTTGACCCACCTCTAGTCTGGATGCAAGCTGCTACATGACGTGACATAGAGTGATAAAGCACCCTGATAGTCTACTGCGGTATATCTTGCCAAATTTTCTCCAATTGTCGGGTCAAACCATTAACATTCCCCGGTAGATGCAGTCGCCTTCCCATCATATCCCAGACATGCTCGATAGGAGAGGGATCTGGTGGTATGATTGGCCAAGTAAGTATTTTATAAGCTGTAAGACAGTTCATAGCCACATGTGTGGTATGTGGTTTGATATTATCTTGCTGAAAAATAAGACCAGGGTACTTCAAATTAACGGTAGCAAAACAGTTCTCAGAATGCAGTCGGCGTACCGATATGCTGTAAGTGAGCCTCTAATGACGACCAAAGTGGTCCGGCTGTCAAAAAAATTGGCACACCAGACCATAACTCCTTGATGAGTGCCTGTGTGGCGTGCAATAGTGAAAGCAGGATCGGCATGCTGCTCTGGCCATCTTCGATCATCGTCAGGACATAGAGGAAAGCGGGATTCTTCGCTAAACACAATACGTCCCCAGTCAGCAGGATTCCAACCTGATCGATTCATGCACCACTGTAATCTAGCTCTACTGTGTGCAGACGTGAATGGCAGGGGTGTAGTGGTCGGTACGGGCGTAAATTTCACTCTATCAGCCGTCTGTGAATGTTTAAGGTGTACACTAGCAGGTGATACATCTGATGGTTGATAACGATGAATCAAGCTCTGTTATAGCTGATCTGAGAATCAATCTGTCCTCCTGATCTGCTGTGGTCCAAGGTCGACCGCTACCATCATGGTGCTGAAATCTGCCAATGTTCACCCATTCTGGCCAGCATCTTCTAATTGCCGCATCGCTTCGGCCCATATGACGAGTGATTCTCCGATTTGCCCAACCTCTCTCTTTCAGTCCAATGATACGACATCTTTCAAACTCAGACAGTTGCTCGTAATGAGCTCGAATCCTGCAGTGAGGCATTTTTCAGTTATTCAAATGTATCCTAAATTTTAATGCAACTGAAAGTTTAACCATCAGTTTGAGAATCGCTTTTCATAGACACATGCTGAGTGGGCAGTTCCGATGTGCCGTGGCTCTCTCTATTCATTCGTTTGACACCAAATTTTAATCATTTGAATGTCCGGTTGAAAAGTCTTTGCATACGAAATTTCATTATAATCGGGCAAATTCTTCTTGGTACGACGTTATTTATTTTTTTTTGTTATAGAGTGTATTTTACGGTATATTGTATATGAAATTTTTATAACCAAGATATTTTTTTTATTTGCTACACAAATTGAACTAATTACCTTTCATAATAAGTTCCTTCCAGTTTTGCATAAATTTATATATATATTCTTCTTTATAGTTTTTTTCCATTTTTTTTTCATTCATTTACTATTATAATAAGGAAATACATTCTTGATCAGACACAACCTTCATTTCTCATTCCTGTAGCCGGATTTATTTCGATTATTTACACTTAGGCAAAAAGAAAAAGTAACAAAACACATCAATTCATTTAATAAAATTTTATTCTAAAAAAAGGTTTGAAAAGCTTGTGCAAGTCATTACTTCAATATAATTTTAAACCTATTTCGTTATTTTATTCACGCATTCTTAAATTTGTCTTTTAAAAAATTATTAGATCATTTATAATTGATTCGAGTCAAATATTCTCTTCTTTTTCCTTCTCAAATCTATTTTAAATGGTTCGTTAGAGGGAAAAAAACTTTTTTTCAAAGGAAATTATTTTCTATTATTTTTGTCATTTAATTTCTCGCAAATAGACAAATGACTGGTGCTATTCTTTTGAATATTTTCACTATAACACACACAAATAAGTTGTCAACGATGAAAATGTGTGACAAGTTTTCCTATTTAATACTCTTAAAGTACTGTTGTTTCTTCTTTTTTTTTCTGTTATTTTTATACAAATGGAGATTCTTCTTAAAAGTTAAAATATCTTTCATTAACAAAGTACATATCAATAAATATTTACACAGTTTTTCATCATGTTTCTAACTGAGAAAAAATTAAACGTTTAAAAGAATATTAATCAAATAAATAATTGTTTTATTTGTATTTATTTTTTCCTAAGCGAATCAGTGAATAAAGTGTGAATCATAGTTAAATTATACATCAAGTTGTATTTTAACTTCATCTGTGTGTTTTATTCAATTTAAAACGAAACACATTTCTTCTGAAAAGATTAAATGTACTTGAAAAAATAATTTTAATTAAAGATAATTTACAAAGTATTTGATAATTTACAAAATAATAATTTACTGTGAGAGGGTAACCTTACATACTTTATTTTGAAAACATTTTGCTCTATAAAATTATGAAGTGAGGCATTTGAAGACAGAAATCAAAATATATTCCTAATGACTCAAAAATGAAGTATTTATTAATGAGTTATAGATGTTTTGTGTATGTGGTCTGTGAGTGTATATATATGTTTTCAATTCCAGTAAATTAGATCTAAGATTAATTTTATTATTTTTTTTTTCTGTATAATTTTTTTACGTCATTTAATTCTTCGGTGGCTTGGGAGTACAGCAACTACAGACTTCAAATTAAAATACGTCATCGCATGCACTTATTTAAATCCAAATATTAGTTTAAAATATACAAGATGCGACACACACACAAAAAAAAACGAGACTAAGCATGTGGCATGAAAAAGTGTTGAGTTGACACTTTTGGCTTTTGGTGACGGCATCCCACGCACCTCCTCTCTCCATGTGGCCAGTTTCGCCTTAATCGATCACGCCAGTTGGGAGTACTGCGTCATTGAGTTAACGCTTGCAACTGCATTCTGCAGGAAAAATGTCAAATCAACATCAAGTTTCTTGTGAAGAAATCACCCACGAAAACATTTCAAATAGTAACTGAGGCTTATAGAAATAAAATTTTGTCTCGTGAGCATATGTTTGAATGATATAAGAGGTTTCAAATTGAGGGTAAGTGTGAAAGATGATGAACATGTTGGGCACCCAAGGTCAGCGATTACAAACCAAAATATACCCGAAACTCGTAGTATGTGTGAGTTCCCACTCACATCAGTGCTCAGACTATTAATAAACACTTCTACATTGAAGCACTAAAAAGTCTTCGTGAAAACATTAGGAAGAAAAGGCCAGAATTGGGGAGTGATGGATAGCTGTTGCACTAAGACAATGCACCTGCTCACACAACCCTATCTATGAAGCAGTTTCTGACCAGCAAAAACATTACTGTGATGGGGCATTCTGCGTACTCACCTGATTTGTTCCCATTCAACTTTCTATTATTTCCTACAGTTAAATTTTGCTGAAAAGGAACCCATTTTACCTTAGTTGAAGAGGTTCACGTAAAAACGGAGAACCTCCTGAAGGGACTTCCAAAGCTCTCGTATCAAAGCCGTTACCAGCAGTGGCAGCACCGAATGCAGAAGTGTGTGAATGCTGAAAGGAAGTACTTTGAAGGTGTTGCTGTCATGGACAGAACTGATTCGGTGCAATGATTTATTGGACCAGTCTGGTTTTTTTGTGTCACACCCGGTATAGCAATTTCAATCTTGGAAAACAATGTGGTCGTGATAGCGTCTTGGTCATGGTCGTGAACTCGTCGCAGGTTTGAGCCTTGATGCCACTGAAGTGCTACCTCGTAGGGAGGTTGATGTTCGTTATACCGGATGTTGATGCACGTTTAATGCAAAATTACAATGTTCGTCGCACGCAACATTTGTGTAGCTTTAAGTGCGATGTAAAGAGCCACTCACTTAGAAAACCTTTTTATCTAAAACATAATAAATATACAGAAACTAGCAGACACAGTGATATGTTTTTCTTTACAGAACACCCGAAGATGGTTGTGTAGAAGGAAGTCATGTATATATACATAAATACATTGATTGAAAGATTGATATTATGTGGAAAGGACATTAGTTGATTTCTATTGTATAAGGTTGAGATTACCGGCTGGGTTACGTTGTTGGTTAGACGCTGTCCTTGTGGGTGGGTTCGACACCAGCCCAAGTCGATGGATTTTTCTGATGCAAAAATTCAGCAGCGTCCATGTCGTATGATTATGAGGCATGTTAAAGATTCCCAGGGTGTTGGTTTGGCTAGGGTGCTATCGTGCAATCTCGCATCGTCTGATCTCAAGTGCGTCTCTCTGAGGAAGAAAACTGGCTTCAAAATTACATTGTTGCAATTGGTGACCACCTATATGGTGCCACACTAAAAAGTCACAATAACTAACAGAAAATATACTAGGTTTGCATTGGTAATTATCAATCCGCAGCCCTATTTGAAAGAAAAAAGGTTCATGTTTGTCACAGAAAAAATTATGGCTTACAAAATCATTTTTTTTTACCCAAATATTCAGTTTTTTCAAAACTCGTCGAAGAATATATGTTGCACCACATTCTTTTTTTATCTGTAATTTACTTCAGCTGCAGTAAAAATACTGCATCTAGTGATTTAGAGACAGCTCGTCTCTGACAAAAACGGGAAAGCTGGGAGTGTGGCTGCTTAAGTTGATGCAGCAATTGTACCGCAGTCGAAATAAATGAGAAAAAATAGTTGTGGTTCAGCATATATACTTCAATTTTTTAAAGGTTATATGTATGCTACAAGTTATTAAAAAAGAAAATTTTACACATAATATATCTTTTCAAACAAAATTAAAAACAATGAAAATGAAATGTTTACTTAACATATACCATTTCCTTTTCAATCTTTTAAGACTACCTAAAATGTCTGTGTTTAGAAAAATTTACTTTTCTTCCTCTCATGTAATAAATAATCTTCTCGACGGCTGTATTAGAGTAAATTTGATTTACATATAAGTACTAATGATTAAGCAAAGAATCATTTTTGAAAATTAAATTAGAAATTACTTTGAACATTTTAAACTTTCTTAACACAATATATATATATATATATATATATACTCTTTCAAGTAGTTACAAATATTTTTACCCTTTGTATTTTATATTCATTTTTACAGAGCTAGTTGGAAAGAAGTTTTGTTACCATAAAACCAGTTTAAAATTCTCCAAGTTAATTACTTTAGTCATTTTAGAGTTTCAATATACTTAATAAGCTTTATAATTAGATTGGAAAGGTATCGGAACTTTAAATTCAATAGGCAATGTACATCAAAAATGAAAACATGCAACTTTTGCATTAAATTTAATATTGTTTAATAACCCGTAGAATGCATTTCTTACATGTTATTTCAATAATTATGATCCTTATTGGATTGGAATCTTACATTTATCGTTTAATTATAAAAAGAGTTTTTAATTCATATTTTTTTTAAAAAAAGAGATAACAATATACTAATAAATGAAAACAAAAAACAACTAAAAGTTAAAACAAAAAACAACTAAAAATTAAATATTTGGAATAAAAAAAAATATAAAAAAATGCACAGTATATTTAATAAATCCTTTTAAATGACAATACATACTGTTATTTCTAAGAGTATAAATTTAGAATCACTTTCATTTAGTAAGATTAAAAGTAATGGATTTCGGAAATTCAATATATACTCACAATTCTTTTTTTGAGTTAATAATCATTAACAAAAAATACACCTACAATCCATTTCTCAACAAATATTAAATAAGATTCTAACATTAACACAAGAACATTTCATTTTCATTCTGAAGTCAATATTTTATTTTTCCAATCACGTTCTTAGAATTCCTGGCGTCTTCAAATTGTATTATCTTTCAGTAAATCATGGCAACTTCTTTTCCAGTATATTCCAATGTTGTTAACTACGTTAAAGTGACATTTAATCAATTAAAAAGTTGTAAATGATCTCGACAGCAAAGTATTTGAAATTTAAACAATAGTTAATGAAGTTAAAAGATTTAAATGTTGACTTCGAACATTCGTCAAATATTTGTTAGAACAACAATAATAATAAATGAAAAAAATGAAACTTGAAGTGAAAAATCGTTTATGTATATTTCCGTGAAGTTTTCTAATGAAATTAATGATGTGTAAAAGGGTTTGAATGAAAATTAAATATGATACTCTTATGCATTTTTGAAAATTATGTACGTTCATATTTTACTTATTTTCATGGACTTAATTTTTCGGAAAGGATAATAGATTTAAGATGTGAATGATGTGCACTCCATTGGAAATTGCATTTTATAGTTTTTGCTTTTTGTGAAGTTTGTTGAATAATTTTGCAAAAGATTTATCGCTTAACATTTGACAATAATATTTGATTTTTATTAGAAAAGATTTAAAATAAGATGAAGAGTTGTTTGGTAATTATTTTATCATTTGGCCCATGGTAACTGTATTTTCATCAAAAAAAAGATCATATACTCGAAGAATATACATACGTAAAATAAGTCTTTATTCCGTTAATGGTAATATCCTGCATGGACTGTTTTATGTTGATATGTCCTATTGCATATGTCGTTTCTTTTCTTTAACAAAAGCATAATATCTTCATCTCATTATAGTTTTTTTATTTAAATCTGCTAAAAATCTATTAGCAAACATTCTGATCTTACATTATTTATATTGGAAGAAATAAGTAATCGAGCTACTATAGCAATGTATCAGATTATGTACATGCATACAATTCAAATTTTTTACTTTTTATATTAAAAACAGATTGTATGCGTGCGTGTGTACTTGTGTAGCTGATAATCAATTTGATATGCATTAAGAACATTATTTCTGAAATTTTGAATATAAGTAATGATTAGAGAAAATTCTTCAAAAATTATTTCTATCAAGCGTTTTTTTACACATATAGATTAAAAAATATATATATTCTGTTTTAAAAAGCGACAACTAATTTTAAACACATTTGTAGTACTCTAAATAAGTAGTATTTCTGAAATTAAATCATAGTTTTAAATTACTTAACTTTATATTTTTGTCAATATTAATTTGCTTTGTTCATGAAAAATTTATAATTATTTTATTTAAAAATAATAGCTGTTTATATTATAACCTCTAATTCAAGTAATACATCTAAGTTAAGGAAATATCTAAGCATTTTTAATTGTCGTTTTTGTAATAACTCATATTAATTTCTAATTAAATCATTCGTATAATTCTATGATAATCACTCAAGAAACACCCCCAATTTAATATTATTTCTTCACGTAGAAACTTTGTTGCTTTTTGTATTTCAGCAAGTGGCAAACATTTTGTTTATGTATAATGGAATCAATTGATTTAAATATGTCAGGATTAAATCATTTCCAAGCAAAAATTATGAAAACGCCCCAAAAAAGACCGATTCCATTACTATGGCAGGATACGGAGATTGGAAAAATGGAAAGCATCCAGGTGGTCTTTGGAGAAATGACCTCCTTTGCTGACACTCCTGACAAATATTAACGTTCAAACATTGTTGAACGTCCTTGTAACTGAACGTTGTCCTTGAACGTTGTGAATCCTTGGTAACTGAAGCTTTTTTAAGACAGGTTTTCATGGTCTTCCAACATATCCTGCTGTACGGACGTCATGAAAATGTCTATTTTTTCGAAAGTGCTTGGAAATTTTTGGCAACCTGAAACTAATTTCTACTTGTCAAGGATAAATTAATTCAATAATTATAAATAATTAATAGAAACATTTAATATAATAATAAAATAATTCAATCTCTGTATAATCGAAGGTTGTATAATCGAAGATTATTTATGTCAGATCTGTGATTATTCCTTTATTCAACAGCAATGTTCACATCTTAACTAGTTGAAGAGAAAACAGGACCAAAGTGTTACCGTGTACAACGATGGTATAGTCTGCAGCATGTCAAATATAATGTTACCTGGAATAAATGAGATGAGAACCATTCAATTCTTAACATAAAGCCAAATTCATGAAATTTTCAGTAAAAACTAGAACATTAAGAGCTTTTTTACAAGTTTACGAGTTCTTTAGCTATTACCCCTCCTAGCTACAAGACAAGTAGTGGCTGTCATCCTGGATTACATTTTAAATGTCCTGTAATGATTTCCTGGTTATTGTTCCGGTCTCTTAAAAGACAGGTCCAAAGTCTGAAAATCGCATTCAGGGACAAATTGAATTATCTTACTATTGTCGCTTGAGACCGGTTTACCTTCAATATGCCAACTTCTCTTTTTTGTAATCAGTCATATAAATTTGACTTTGTGCTATTGTTAGCAAGTTACAAAAGTAATCGTGGGCAAGGAAACATGAGCAACACTAACATCTCATAGAGTAAAGTAGCCTGTTTTATCAGTTTTTCTTGGTATACAGAAACCTTTTAAGACCCAGCCCGCATGATAGTGAGGTATTGGATAGACTTATGCGTTTTTGCTTCTGGAAAATACCTATAGAATGACTGAACGGGTTTGCAAAAATTATGAAGGATCACTTTTTATCAACAGACGGCGGTTGTAGTCCACGTTTTACTTCCAGCTGTCAAATTTAGCTATGTTTACAAATAAAATGAAAACATGTCTTCTTTTTATCTGTCGTAAAAATTAATTATCAATATACTTATAACTGATCAGATACAAATTTTAATCCTAAAGTTTAAATAATTGTAAAATAGTAAAAATATTAATTATACTCTATTAATCTTGCTTGTATGACTAAGGATTTCGTTACCCGTATGACCATGTGATTAGGGCGTTAACCTGAGTTATTGCAGCTGTGAAGGTAAGTGCTTGCCATGTAAGTTTTCTTTTATGTTTCAATCATTTTGATGGAAGCCCAAATAAAAAAATGAAATATATCGTTATATAATTAGCACTACATTTTCTTGGGGACAGCCGTGAAGGAGTCCCTTTTTATTTCTCTCACTCTTTTTTGAAAGTAATTTTCTCTTGCGTACATTTGTTGAGGGGTGTAGCATTTACATCCTCTGCACATATATCTGCATCCATATCTCTTTTCCCCCCCCCCCGAAAAAAATCTGGATTTTCCGCCAGGATTTGGTAAGTTGTGAGTGGTTTGAATTTATTTATTTTTTTAAATAATAATTTTTTTATACGTTTTATAGTTTTCATGGCCTACTGTACTACTTTCAAACCAAAAACTTTTTCAGTTGTCTAAAAGGAAAAGAATTCTCACACAATAAGAACTTTTGCAATTGATGAATCAATCAAAATTTGAACTTAGTGATCTCTCAGATGATAACTATGCAACGCACAAAACCTATGAACCATGTATACTAGAAAAAGAATCAATTTCAGATGAAAGCGATGAAGAAAAACACGGAAATATTTATAATGGTAAGACAATTTTGGATCATCCTTTACCATCAAAGTGTTTTGAACAAATTTATTTCCTTGTTTTGGCTATAGCTAATTCTTGGTTTCAGTACAAACAAGATGCAGTATCAAATAAAATTCCTCCATAAAATTAAAATGGATCTCTTAAAATTTAAGTTAGAGATAGCTGAAGTGTTAGTAGCATCTCCACATATTAGTAAAAGTATTTTAACTGATGATGAAGAGGGCAGTATTGTAATTCCTTCGGCAAAAAGATCGAAATATTATAATACGCCTACTAAACAGGCATGCCAGGATAAAAGGCATGTTATGTATAGATATTTTGGATGTATTGACGACATTTCAAGGCCTCGTAAGTGTAAATTTGAAAACTGTGAAGCCGTTCGAAAACAAGTTGTGAAAAAAGTAATAATTATTTGTGTTTCGGAAAAAAAACGAAACCATGCTTTAAAGGTTTCTACAGTAAATAAATAATAAGTAAGTAAAAGAATAAATAATACATCAATAATATTCTTATTTGTAACAATTTTAATTAAATTAGATTTGTTTCTTCTATTAACATATAGGTAAAAAATGTAAAATTTCACAGGTGACGGTTTGACAAGTAAAACTTAATCCGCACAACCGTGCGTGTACCGTCTACGTTCCAGGGGGGGGGGGGGCCACAATTGTTTTATTATTTTTTTCCAGTGCCATTGGGGTTAATATAACGTTAATAGCCAGAAGAATTTAATATTTAAAGATAAAATAATTCGGGTCTTATAAAAGGATAAAACAAACAGTAATAAAATTTTGTTAGACAGTTCTGAAAAGCATGTTGTTGGGTTTTTGTACGAATAAAATTTTACCAAAAATGTTCAGTTCTTTTAAAAATTCACAAAAATGTGTTTTTTCCTTAATTTTTGAGGAACCTATGAACTTTCTCTTCTTTCTATGACCAAGATTACTCTAACAGCTTATTGACTAACATCAATACAAATTTCCATAGGGACGGTTTTATTATACATTTGTAATACTTGACTAGAATTAATATACCATTTGTGTCGTTTTTGCACCGAATATTAAAAAAATACCATGAATCTAGTTCGGAGATAATATTATTGCTATAAATATGCATGAGTTACAAATAATTAAAAGTATTTAGTGTATTTAAACATTCAATACAATTATTATATAACTTTATTTAACAACTTCGATGCTTATATTTTTCACTTGATTTCGTAATATGTTATTAGAATGGAATACAATAAAAATCTATCATTATAAGCAACTGTTTTTAAAAAATTATCTTTGTTATTCATCAGTGTTTAAGACGCCTTTGTCTTTTAACTTATCGGAAGAAAATTTTCAAGACCCAAAGCAGTACTTTCTTATTTTATATATATCTAAACACCATTTCATAACACTTTTCCCTTTTCAAAGCAAAATTTAATTTATTTATACGTATTCTATCAAAAAGGAAAGAAAGCAGTAAAATTATTTCTCCGTGTCTTAAAAAAAATCTCATTTTCGGGAAATAACTTTCGAAAAGTTTGTTTAACTCATTATATCAGAAGAGAAGACAAGCTTTAATTTTATTATTTTCTTGGAAGAAGTAATTTTTTCTTCACCTGAAAGAACTTAAATTTGAAAGAACAATTTACCACAAATATTCCAATTTTTTCGTGCTCGCAATTCCAGCTGAATAAAAGAAAATTATTGAAATATGAAAATTATTTTCGTGCATTTCCCCTGAAAATCTCTATTTTTTATCATAATTTTACTTGACAGAACAAAAAAATTATTTGATCTGCTTTTTCATATAGCCTTGGCAGCTGCAACCCATAAAAAAGTTAGTGTAAGCATTTTCAAAGAATTTTAATTTAATCAAATATTCCTGAAAACCGGGTAAGAAATTTAACAGCTTGAATATTTCCTTTTTCATATGACTCTTGGTTCTTTCAAATTTAAAATTCATCTGAGTAAATATAAATCAATAAAAAGATCTTGTAAAAATATAAAGTATTACGTGTAAGAACAAAATACATAAAAATACTGTACTGCAATACTAAATTTCACATTTGTAATAATGCTAATATTATGTTAATATATTCTAATCTAAGCATTAATCATAAATCTAGAGTAAAATGTCTAAACTTTTATAACATATATATATAATTATATTAAGTCTCCAATTATAATTAAACATGAAAACATACAATTATAAATAACACAGATAAAAATTTGACTCAAAAGTCACATTTACACCATTAGAAGAAAAAAGAAAAAAAACATATTTTTTTTTAATTACGTAAGAAAATATTGCCAGGATTGTTGACCGCATGAGCAAGACATGTGATACATAGAAATATAGAAATTACAAACCAATAACAGATCCCTTTTTAAGAAAACTCTATACATTATAAATTTGTATTCCAAATCGTTCAAAATAAAACTAAAATATGAACCCATCTTGGTTTTTCTATGATCATCGTAAATTCAAAAGTTATTTTTTCAGATTTAATTTGGCCTGTGATCTTCCTTTGATTCTAATGTTGGAGGAGAGGAAAATGTTGAACATATGCTTCTATATTCTAAATTGGTCAGCGAAAGACCCTAAAACTGGCATATTTAAAGGCATAATATTAATAAACCTACAGCTTTTCACCAGCTTGTTTCCAACAAAATTGTCTTTAATTATTTTTCTAAAGTCACTGTAAAAAACATTGTAGTCCTACATGAACTTTAAATTATCCTCTTATTATTCTTTTTATAATGTTCTTCATACTTACTTCTGCAATTGTTCAAATGGAAAATAATTGGCATTTTCAATTTTAAAAAATGATCATATGGAGGTTATTGAGACGAGATAAAGTGCAGGGCCAAAAAGAGCTTTATAAAACATAACTATGAAGGTTCTTTACAAGAATAAAGAGTAATTTTCAAGGCTATAAGACAGATCTTCCCCGCTCTATTAACAAGGTATCTCGTTGTTCTCTTCACAAAATCACCAAATGATATTACAGTGCTGGCCACAGTAAATGCAACACCCTAAAGGAAGCATGCAAATAACGTGAAATTTACAACATGCATTAGCAGGGGTGAGATATGCAAATAATTATAATTTCAGCGCAGACACACATCACGCGCCTATGGCGCCACCTCAAAGCGATATTTAAGGCTTGGAGATTTCGATGATTTCAAGTTCGGCAATTGTGTTTTCTTTGTGGTTTTTCAAAAAACTATCAGTTATGTCTCGTAGAAAACTGCAATCAGCTTTTGATCAAGTATCCGAGTTCGACAAAGGAAGGATAGTGGCCTGCCAAGATTATGGATTACCTTTCAGGGAAATCGATAGTCGTGTTGGACGAAACCAAACAACTGTAATGCAGATATGTGACCGTTGGATGTAGGAGGGTACGACGGACCGGCGTGGTCTAACGCATCCACCTCAGTGTACCACTTCACGTAAGGACAGGCAAATTGTGCGCATGGCAGTGACGGATAGCTCAGTCACATCACGAACGATAACAAAGCACATTGAGTCTGTAACGCATCATTCAGTGTCTGCGCGTACCATTCGCCACCATTTACAGCAGAGTGGTCTGTCCTCAAGACGTCCATTGCTTGGTCTACCCTTGACGCAGAACCACAGACGTCTCCGCCGCCAATGGTGTGATGAAAGAAGGATGTGGGTGGCAGAGTGGAATGAAATTGACTTTACTGACGAGTCACGCATCTGTCTTCAACACCACGATGATCGGATTCGAGTCTGGAGACACCATGGAGAGAGGATGCTGAACAACTGCGTTATGCACCACCACACTGGTCCTGCACCCGGTATTATATTATTGGGCGGTATTGGATATCACTCTCGCACACTTCTCTATTACGCATTGCCGGTACTTTAAGCAGCCAGCTCTACATCTCCGAGGTATTGGAACCAGTTGTCCTTCCTTACATTCAGGGCTTGGCAACAGCCATATTTCAACAGGATAATGCACAACCACACGTGGCACGCATTGTCCAAAGGTTCTTCGTCAATCATCAGATTGAATTGCTTCCCTGGCCGGCTCGCTCTCCGGATCTTTCGCTGATCGAAAACATGTGGTCCATGATTTCTCAACGATTGGCCCAGGTTACATCCCCATCTGCCACACCAGAACAACTTTGCAACGTGTGGAAGCTGCTTGGTCATATGTATCCCAAAAACAAATCCAAAGTCTCTTTGAATCAATGCCGTGTGGCAGCGGTGATCTCCAACAATGACGGCTACTCTGGCTACTGATTCTGGCAGGAAACACACTTCACAGAAGTCTATAAATTTAATCATTTGATACTTGGTCAACATGTTATCTACAAAATAAATTTTGTTGTGCTATCTCTTGCCTTTCTTGGTGTTGCATTTACGGTGGCCAGCAGTGTAGTTTGATAACTTTGCCTTTTCCATGCTGGAATTGTTTTTGTACTGAAATAAACAGAAATAAAGTTAAGAAATTTCAGCAACAACTACTACAGAAAAATTCAGTATCTCTCTTCATCCAATTGATGCCATAACAATGTCCCTTGTGTACAAAAATTCCATTAATACTAGTTCCCCCACATACAAAAAGGATAATTCATATGAGAATATAGAATTAAAAATATATATTAAATTTTATATATATAAAAGTGTAAATAATACTTTGGATGGGCTTACTTTACGCTACGTTTATATTCTTCATGATATTCGGACAATTAATTTTGCGAATAATGATTATCATAATTTATACTTTTAGAAATCAGTAAAAAACATTTGTAGAGAAAGAGAATGTAAGTTAAAGGACACAATTCGACTTTATCAACTTAAAATAACTCCTCTAATAGTGTGTATAGTAATATATATCATTAAAAAATTATTCCTTTTTTGAAAGAATGTATTTATTTTAAGGAAAATACATGCTTTTTAACCCTCCAAGCGGTATGCACGTAAAATCCCGTCATTCCAGAGATGCTTTTTCAGCCTTCAAGCAAGATTCCCAAAAGCGGCCGAGCTGAATTCTTAAAAATACGGCTCAACCGCTTTTGAGAACTCCACCTGAAAGCAAAAAAAAAATACGTGCAGTGCATTTTTGAAGCATCTCCAGAATGGCAAGACTTTACGTGCAGACCGCTTAGAGGGTTAAAATATCACATTGGATTGTGCAAAGAATAATATTTTAAAGTACTTCATAAATCCTATTGGTGCTTGTATCCTTAAAAATCAATTTAAAATCAAGATTTCCTAAAAGATCGATGGTTTCTGCTTAAAAATATTATACTTAATACTTTTGTTATGTTTAAAATAAAAATAATTTTATAATATACAACTCGTTCAGGAAAAGTTCTCTCTTTATTTGAAAATTATTATTAAATTTACGAATTATTATTACGAAATTATTTACGAATTTACACCATTTGGGATAAAAATCCATAATAATATTTGCGGGGAATAGCAACACACATGAAGACCCACTTCCTCCCAGTCAAAAAAAGTAATAATCATAAATAAAAATTATTTACTTAAATTTGTAGTTGAAAATATTGAAAATATTTTTATGACTAAAATATCTTTGTATTTCAAACTCGACAACCGCAATATTTTATTATATAATGTTTATAATAATTATTGCTCATCATGCGTTAAATAAATCTCATTTAAACTACTTTTCCTTATGTCCACATCATGCTTAAAAATATAATTTCCTCCTTGGTATTCAAGGATAATTATTTTAAAAATTATGTCTGTATTTTCATAAAATATAACATTACCTAATTTTTGGTTAGGGTAGGAAATTTTAACTAATGACATATTTTAAACAGGAAAAACAGGATTGTAAACTTGTAAAAATAAAAAATTTTAACAGCATCAAAACTATTATAAATAATTACCTTTTACATAATAAGAACAACTTTTCACTTGATTTAATATCGAGTATATTTATAAAAATTGTTTAATTTGAAAATTTTGATTAGATTTTATTCAATATTCAAATTTGAAATTGCATGAAAATCCGTTCTTCTTGCATATTTATTTTAATTTTAGTTTGTTTATCGAGCAAATACTCTTTTTCCTCTAAATGCATCCATCCATTTTTTTTTATTAGCTATAATTCCTAGTTTTATTTCATATACTAATTAAATTACTTTTGAATTTATTTAAATGTGTAATACCCTGAAGTACGATGTCTTTACCCATTTTAAATTTAGTCATTTCGAATTTAAATTTGTTAATTTGTGAAAAGAAAATTTGCATTCCAATTTTCTACGCAAACAGAATTTACGAATGAGCATTATATTTATTTTAATAAGGAAGTACTTTTATTTAAATAATAGGTATTGTTTTTTAATTATATACTTAATATCTATTTTAATACAAATCAAAAAAAATATTGTAATTATTTGGCTCAAAATTCTTATCATTTACAACAATATCATGTTTTTTTTATATAATTGTCTCTCTGCAAAATAGTTCATTTTATTGCTTGAAGACATAAAAGAAGAAATATTTCCTTATCAATACACAACTATGATAATTTGTTTCTTCTAAGCATTAACTTACTTTAATGTACTTTACGTACTTTTACTTTTTTCTTATAAAAATTGGATCGGTTATCTGCATTCTTACAAAAAAGAAAATATTTAAAAAATTCTTCTCACTTTGAAGATAATTTCATTTTCGTAAAATAAGCTTTGAAAAGTTTGCTTAACTTATTAAATTTTTAGAATTTTTACTTTGATTTTATTTCTTCATTCGAATTTTCATTTTATAACCTCTTTTTTAAGTCTTTTATCTATTGAAAAAAAGCAAAATATTTTCTGTTAATATTTGCTTTTTTTTTTAATGCCATTGAAAAAATGGAAGGTTAAAAACACAGAACATTTTTGCCGGAAAAAGACCCTACCAACTTTATTATTTCTTTTTTCTTATAGAAAAAGTCAAGTGTTTGCCGTGTATTTTCTAAAAGGTTTGACTGCTGTAATTGACAGGTAAGAAGTTGAGAGTGAGTTTCAGAGAGTTTTAATTTTATCTGAAATTCCAATGCACAGAACAAAAAAAAATACTTCAAATTTTTCCTGTTCAGAACTTTTTTTAGAAAAAATGCAATTTAATTAAAAACATATATTCGAGCATTACAAAGAAACATTTAAGTATTCTTTTTCTCGAAGACTTAAACAACATTTAATTCACTATCAATTTATTTTACAACATTGAACTCTTAAAAAAATCGTTCTTTTCTTTTTAAAAATAATGTTTGACAAGTTCAATAAATATTGGAATAAAAACATTTAACTTCATTTAAAGGAATTTCAAAATTGTACATAACATTCAAAATGTAATTTCAGAATTTGTAAATTTTATCAATATTTGTTACTACGTTCATTTACTAATAATCTAAATAAAGATGTATTTTATATTTAAATCCTAAAATTAGTTATTTCATGTAATGTTCCTTGGAATAATGGATGAAATCAATGAACGAATACCATTTTTATACGTTTACTTCATAAAACAAGGAATTACAGCCAATTTCCGTGTAAGTTATAAACATGCTTCGCATTAGTGAAAGTGCAATTTTTGGGTAAATAGGAATAATATTGATTATTCTTGTTCGCAAAGGTATAGTTTTAAGGATAAAAATCATATAAAGAATATTAAATACTATTAATAGTATTTTGTAGAGGTGTGTGTGTGTG